>JAJQOW010000764.1:0-84217 GCA_037975125.1 Latrodectus hesperus | reverse complement strand
GCTAAAAGTTTAAACTTAAATCACTTTTTAATTAATTTGTTTCTACAAATTTGGTTTATTTGATTATGGTTTATAAATAGAATTTTCACAATTTGGTTACAATAAAATTTCATTTTATTAATTAGGTGCATTTTATGTGTTCTTAGATCACAATTTTTTATAAATATATTTAAGACTTAAAAAACCCTACTACGGGTTTACGGGATTTAAATTTATGAATTTATTGGGCCGAGAGGTCAAAAAGTTTGACGATTGCTGTTTTAGACAATAAAATCAAAATAATCTTGGAAATCAAGACTTATAGTTATTGGTATCCTTCGCAACAGTACACCTACAGTGGATTCGTTCCCACGTGGATCTCGAGGGGAATGAGATTGCGGACACTTTGGCCAAAACTGGTATGTCTGAGGACGGTGTGCCGTCGGCACCTCTCACATTTCAGGAGATTCATTCAAAAAGATTAAACACGAGAATAAAACCACTTGGATTGTCCCTCCTGAGCATCATTGGTACCACTGCGCGCGTCCACGTGCTTCCTTGGCTATTGGTCTTAATAGACAAGAACAAACGGCTATTGCCCGTTTCAGAAATGGTCATCTTAGTAACTTGAAATTCGTCGAGAATATGAAGAAATTCGAAATTTGCTCCAAGTGTTTAAATGAACAGGCCTCTTCTGAGCATATTCTTCTATGGCTTGGTCTCTCCAAAAGAGATATGATGGAGAATCCACTTATGGTGCTGGGCTTTTTGAAGGTGTACGTGCTCATGGACATGGTCTAGCGCTGCTGACCTTGGGGACATGCAACAACAATAATACATTTTAATAGAATTATTATTTGCGTATAAAAAGCCTTTTTAATGCAAAGAATTAATAAAAATGTATATATTGTGCTTTAAAAAAGTTATTTTAAATTCCATGGTTGATACAGATGTATTTGACGGAAAATGATTTTCACATGCTCCTCTTCACATACGTGCAATACATTCGTTATTAGATTTCTTAATTTGATGCTGCCATATATTGCTGAAATACGAAACAAGAAAGTATTTAAGTTCTAACTAATGGTAAATAAAGCTTAGTAATTTTCTTTAATTCTATTCCAGAGAAGTATAGTAAAATTGGAAAGAAACAATGTAAAATGCTAATTGTGATTGCTGGATAAAAATATTTAGTAATTTGATTCGCTCATAAAGTAATTCTTCATGCAACGTAATTTCATGAAACTTTAATAAGGATAAAAATTAATTTCAACCCTCAAGTGAAAATTCAAATCATAAAAAAAGCTTAACTTTCGTTGAAATATTCTATAAAAGGGGAAAATATATAAAATTAATGATTTGTCTTACATTTATTTCTTCACACAAAAAAGAAAAGTTAATTTGATTTTAAATATTTCTATTTATTATACAAATACATAAGATTGTTATAGAAATAATTGTGCTTGATATGAAAATAACTCTGTTTGATATTTTTTTAGACGATGATATCTAGATCCTCTGAAACTGTTTCTGACCAAATCTAATTAGTTTGAAGAACTAATTTGAAATTTACGAACAGAAGGCGTAATAATTACATTTGTCAACAATATGATAATGTAACAGGGATAAATGAGATAAATTATGTCGACTGAAAAATTAGAATATCGTCAAATCGATACAAAATCGTTTCACATTGCTCCCCAGTGCGTATTTAATGAAAATTAAAACAAAATATGGATTTTTTGAAAGCAAAATGTTGATATAAATACTTTTGAATTTGCTACTAAACAAACTTGTGTCACATTTTCTAAGCAAAAATAACTAAGCGTGTATATAATAGCTGATCTAATTCGTTACTTCAATAACAACAAAAGCTATTTAAAGACAAAACGTAAATATAGTGACATTATAATGGGGGCAAAAAATTAATGACATTCAAAATCCTTAGAAGTGTGTCATCTAATGATCAACAAAGATGACCTCACATAAAAACGCATAGATATGAACCTAAGTGATGATCTATATTTATGATTTCTTTGTGTATAAGCAGAAAAATAACTATTATCACTAAATTCTTCTTAAAAAATGACAACTGGCTTTTAAAAGCAACCATGTATATTGGATATAATTAAATATTACACGAGAAGGTTTGGCATCAGTTTTTTCTCTTGATGAATGAAGTTTTATGCAAGACAAGAAAAGCAGCCACATATATAGTGATTAAAAATTAAATGATTTTATTAGCATAATTTACATCAGCTTAATATATTAAAAGAAGCATAATATATTACTGGGAGTATAAAAGGGGAAAAATAGTAGAAGACAAATAACATTGATATTAAATTTTTCATTAATTCAATGTATCGGAATTGATTACATTGATGACAAACTATAACATGTATACTTTTTAAAGTTTTATAATTTCAGAATCAGTATGAAATAATGCTTAGATAACTTCATTAATTAGGATATTCAGAATACCTTCAATAAAAACATATTTTATTGAAACGAGCATGATACCTTATCATGAGAAATTAAATGCATTTGGCTTTCTTTATTTCAGTTCTTAATAGAAATTAAGTATAATAAAGTGTAATATTGAATTATATTTTCATATAAAATTAAACATAATGTAATATTTTTAATAGGACGAAGACTGTAAACTACAATCAAATCTATTACCAATTAATTTAGCCTAATTTTTTTCAGTAATGAAAACTTTCCTACCTCAGTAACAGCATTATTATTTACTTGGTTAGTATTAACAACTATTGAAATGTCAACATTAGTGCAAGGAATAGAAATAAAAAGAGAAATAGTATCATAATAACTGGAGGAGTCAGGAGGACAATCACTAGTAGAAACTAATGAGTCAGAATAAACAAAGGGAATATTTACACTATCACAGGAATTGAAAGAAACATTAAAATTAGGTAAACAAAAGGAATAAAACTTGCGCTTACCTCTAAATGCTAAGTCTTCAGCACTTATCCTCTGGTTGAACTTCTGCTAAAAACCTATGTTCACGTCCTTCTCAAATTCATCCTTCTCAAATTCCTTTTTGGAATCTTGACTGGATACTTCCATCTCTTAGCCAAAGTGTTCGGATAGGGTGCTCTGCACAGATTATCTATGTTTTTGCTGCTACTCGGAGTTCCTGGTGAGTCAGCTGACAAGCCTCGTTAACATCGTCATCCGTCACAAAAAGCTTCACCTTGTTTGAAAGAAACTTCCACACCCACTTCCTTGGAGCACACATTCCTAGAAAACAAAACCAGCCCATTTTTTGTAAAAAACATTAAATTACTCCACCGGTTTGGAGAGTGTTAAGAAAACTAAATCGCAAAACAATATAAAATTTAAATACAGTCTTTGCAAACACTAACCGAAAATACCACCACTTCTACAGGCATCGATGAATGCGCGTGAAGAACGCTGGTATGAAAAATCCGGAACACTTCAAACGCAAAATCTCATTCGATGGGATCAGAATTCCAAATGATTTCCCAAATAGAGAAAAACTGCCAGTAATGCTTTATATTCATTTAATTATTTTAGTAAAGTGGAACCTAAAATGTACCCCTCTCCTTCTACCTGATTGGTCGTCTGGTCCACGCCTAGTAGAATCCCGCCCCTTTATGTGTTTCGTTAATTTCTAAAGGCTGTATTGGTTTTTAAGGTTGACTCAGCCTTTCATCACTTCAGTGGGTCGATTAACCGAGTACCAAGCATGCTTGGGAACTAAACACTGGAGGTCTTACGTTAGGCTGACCACCTAACTAGGATATATGCTTCGCACCCCAGGGCCCTCGGTCATGAAAACAGTTATGGGCACTGTAGGCCTTGGCCCACATGGGTTGTCGTGCTATGGAGTTTAGTTTTGTTTAGTTTAGTGTATTAGTTTTTATGGAGCTCAAGAACAATAATTCAAGCTCGAGTAGGATAGGTGTGCCTGAAAAATTAGTGAAAAAAGATAAACAAATTGGAAATAGCAAAAAATTATTTGTCATAACTAATTTCTTACTGATTTTTATGAGAAAAAGAAAAAAGAGAGAAAAAAATAAACTCAAAAGTATTAAATTAACTTGCAAAAAATAAAATTAAAATTAAATAAATAAAAAGAGATTATATGACCTGGTTATTGTCTCACTCGTCTCTGCAATTTGGCGCAGTTCTAGTGCTTCAATACTGTTTTCGGTTTCCGGCATTAAAAATATTGAGTATGGGTATCTTCGCTATTTCTTCTTTTCTAGTTCTGGGAGGTTAAAATATTTGGATTAAAGTGAAAAAAGTGACTAGAAGTGTTAGTTACACAGAGGTCAACGCATGGCAGCTTCATTTCTAAACAAGTGTCTCGAGATAGTCTCGATTGTCGGCTACAGAAAGATTCAGTGACTTCGCGATGTAAATAATGCGATAAATTTATCTGGTTGGTATGTTTATCTTATTGAGAATACTTTTTACTCATTCTTTTAAACTTATTTTTCTAAAACTTAGCATTTTTTTTTTTGAATATAATACTGTTTCTTCTAAAAAATTTTGTACATATCACTGAGGAAATTAATTAAATTTTGTAGTATTTATAAATTTCTTCACATTTATAAAATCAAAAATCTTATTTTTTTAAATAATTGAGTTATAATTTGAATCGAATTACAGATATTTATTGTATATTGGCAGCTTGCGATTTATCTTAATAGAATTTTTTATTTAAAAGATAGGCAATATCTACACACTAAATGAAAACAAATATTTTATCTCTGCTGTTTTTTAATTGAAGCTTGTTAAAACAATTCATGTATGCAAAAAAATTGATTTTTTAATTAAATATGGCAAAAATTTAGATTAAATTAAAAAAAATAACTTGAGCTATTAAAAATTTGTAGTTAAACTAAACATAAAACATAGTTTTGTGATATGAGTGTGATAAAGTGAAAAATAAAAGGGGAAAAAAACTACTTGAAATAATGAATTTATAATATAAACGGGCATTTATCATGTAAGAATGACAAAATGACAATTTGTAAATATTTTGCTAGGTATATTTTAGTTAAAAAAATTTATTTAATTTCACTTTCAATATTTTATACATGATATTTATTATGTTTATAATGTCTTTATTAAAACAAAAAAAAAAAAAAAAAAACTAGCATAAAATGTGATATTGAGTGTCTTATTTTTATCATTTCAATAACGAAATTTGTAAATTATTTATAAATTTTCTAATTTTTTAAGATAAAAAAACTTAACTTTTTCAAATAAATGAGCTGTACTCTTAAATTGAATTACAGATGCTCAATATTTACAGTTTGTGATTTATTTATCTAGAATTTTTAATTTAAGAAATAGAAAATGTACACACTAAATAATAAAGTCTTTTAATTCTGCATTTTTTTAAAATAAAATTTAGATTATTTCCAAAACTTATTAAAAATTCTCATGCGTGAAAAAAAATTTTTTAAACAATTTTACATTTGAATTGACAAACATTTTAGTTTTGTCTTTGGGATAATAAAAAGAAAAGCAACTTGAGATATTAATTTATAACTAAACCCTCATAACGTGTCAAAAACAATTTATTTACTAAAATTTTGTTTACCATGGCATTTTAGTCCCCTTTATGTTTATCTTTTCTGAAATAGAGAAATCAGAAGAAGATGTGACAATAGCAATCCATCCTTCTTTAGTACTTATGTATTATCCCGTCCATCAGATCTGCGAAAAAATAAATGTTGTGAATGATGCGATTAAGCACCATATAAAGTAGAAATAAAGTTTTGTATATTTGTATTATAAATGGTGCTAAGATATAAGTAAACTATTCCGCTTGTCTCACTCTGTGGGATCAATACTCCGAATGATGTTCCTAATATATAATTGAAAACACTAATTTTATTTATAAACAAAACAAAAATGGTTTAAATAAGCATAGGAAAGGTGGAAAGGAAAAGGGATAAAAATACTATTTTCCGATTGGAGGTCAGAGTCAAGCCATAGGCATGGATGCTAGAAACCGGAATTGAATAGCTTCTCTTAATTGAGATTGTACTCAGATGGAAGATTAGTGTTTATACCAGAAATAGACTGGTTTGTACTGTGTTAGTGTGATTTCCTAGTGATGTGTGCTCCATGGAAGTAGGCATGGAGGTGTCTTTCATACAAGGTGAGGCTTTTCGTGACTGAAAATGATTTCAGCAGTTGACTTACCAGAAACTCCAAAGACCTCGAGTAGCAGCGAAGACTAAGATTCTCTGTGCCGAGCGCCAGGTCCAATCGATCTGGCAAGATATGGAGGTAGCACGCCAAGACTCTAAATGGGAATTCGATTACCAGTTTTAACTATAAAAACTAATTGGACTAACTCTAAAAAGAACGCGAGCATGGTTTTTGTACCAGAAGTTCATACAGAATATAAGTGCTGAGGTCTTAGGCAGTCCGCAAATTCGGTAGACAATCCGATTAAGACGTCGTCTTATAGTAGACAAATGCGATATCCTCTATGTCTTAGTGTGACGTGGTTAAAACGTGGTATCTGATGTCATGGAATTTTAAACCAATGAGAGCGCTGTCTCGTAGAAAGTTGGCAGATATTTCAAACCTACTTGAAATCAAGAATCGTCTCGCGTACCACCCTTTTTCTGACGCAACTAAGACATCAATGACGTCATTTGGTTTGAAGCGATTCTCGCGAGACAAGTGTCATGCGATCATGTACGAATTTGCGGACTGCCTTAGCACTTAGTGTTAAAGGCAAGCTTTATTTATTTTATTTACCTAATTTTAATGTTTCTTTGATATCCTGTGATAGTGTAAATGTACCCTTTGTTTATTCTGACTCATTAGTTTCTATTAGTGATTTTTCTTCGGATTTTGAATCATGTATCTGTTCTGATGCTATTTCTCTTAATGTTTCTGTTCCTAGTTCTAATGTTGACGTTCTGAATATGTTTAATATAATCCAGTTACTGTTCATTGTAATATTATATTTGTATAAATGATATAATTTATTCTACTATTTCCTGTAATATTTCTAATGTGTGTCCCACTGGAATTAATCAGGTTAACGTAAAATCAAACTTAGATAACCCCATTTAAACAAGCTAAGAAAAATTATATCTAAAAATAAAACTAAAACATGAAAGACCCCTGTTCTTTAAAGTATCCAAAAATACAAGCGAAAAAAGTAAATTCTCCAAATCAGCCAGTTAGTAATCAAAATAATGAAGTTAAAATAACTAAACCAATATTAAAATTAACTAAAATAAATGGGAAAAATGATGAGATATCCAATATGTTAGTTGAAAAAATAATATAAAAAGAATTAAAGAAACTGATCTTTAGTTCAGTTATAGCACGCATATCTGTGACAACAGTTAAATGTTGAACATTTACAAATTTAAGGAGATGTCATAATAAAACACATAGCATACTGCAAAATATTAAATTTAGGAATGAAATAACAGTTACAAATAAACAGAAGCTATAGAAAATTCTTGTGCAATTCAGTAATATGTACCACTTAAAAGATTTGTCAACATACAATTTAACCAATAAAAATATGCATTTATAAAAAGTAAAGAAAAATGGCGCACATATTCTAAGCAAATAATTTTAAAAGATTAACAAAAGTATAGTTACTTTTATTTGTATCAACACTGTATAACAAAAATATTTATATTAGTAAGCATACTTTCTATGAAGCACAAGTAGAAATTTTTATAAAACCTTCAACAAACAGAAAAATTATTTTTCCAAATTGTTTCTACTATGTTTTAAATAGTAATCAATGGCTATTTTACATATAACTTAAAGAAATTTGTTATCTAACTCCCTGATCACATGTCAGCACTTGATGGCTTCAATAAAAGATTACATGCGATTCTATTTGCCTCTGGACTAGATAGTTTTTTATATTTTTTAAGTATCTTATTTGCTTGCTTCCTTTTAGTAGAATAAAACCTTTGTTTATTTAATTTTTTTATTTGGAGGCATTGTACTATTTGGTAATAATTTACTTGACGGGTCAGAAGTTGTGCAGGCTTTAATACCCAACACTGATGATTCGATACCTTTCAACATATTTATTACTTTAGTACATTCTTCACTTGTAGTACACCTGTTGACTTGTTCCAGCACATCCGTTTGAATTTTTGCCATCAAATTTATAGCCTTTGTTTTTAAATTCCGAAAATTACATCCAGTTTCTACATTTGAGACTTGTTGAACATGAGATTCAATCTCAGACTTATTACTGCTTTGCTCATTAATGACCAATTGACGGTCAGAATCGGGTTAATTTGGATGACAAGCAGGCACATCAAGATTGCATAATCTGCACACCAAATGTATATGTTTGCACATATTGCACTGCATTGTATTGTCTATACACGAACAAGTCATATTATGTATGCATTCAAGGCAAATTGTACATTGTAAAGGACACATCTGTAAATTACATTGCTTTTTTCCATTCACTTCACAAACTTCACCTACAACTGTACTTGATTGGACATACCAAACATATGATGTGCGAGCACTAACTTTTGCTGCATCCAACTTTAGGCTTTCTTGGTGTCGTTTTCTTATTGCTGTCATTTTTGAAGATACCTTACCTTTATGCATAGCAATTAATCTTTGAAAACTTTGGTCTCTTATATACTGCATTAATGCGTGAAGCGACTTATCAAGTCTTTTAACTTTTTTGCCTTCTAAGTAGATATACTTGATTGTTCTGTGCATACGCTCTAAATGCATATTAATAATCACACCTGCCCATTTTCGGTAGCAATATGCCCACTGTTCACATCTACGAGAATAATAAGTCACAAAATATTTTCCAAATTGCATTGTATCACTATTACTTTCAAACAAGTTAATAACCTCATTAAGAATAATTTTGAAAGTTTGTTTATCCCTTTCTTCCAACAAACAACGTAGAACTTTATATGAATCAGCCTGAAAAGTCTGATCTGAGATATGCTCTGATAACTTTCTGCGCCAACTACGATCCACATGCCAAGTACACAATAGCCGTTTCTTCGGTGGGCCAAATACAGAACACCAAGCATTATAGAAGGAATCTGCATCATCACTCATAAAAATGGAGGGATGTATATCCACCCCAGAAGATTTTATACTCTGAAAAGCTACTTCTAAGACTTGTGAATCTTGGCGATTGCTCAGTATTAAAGCAGCAGGGAACCCTTCATGCTTGTCATCTAGTACACATACGATACAAAGATCAAAATTGTAATCATTAACACCATGTGTAAAATCAGTCCATACCACATCATTGCCATATAATTCCAACATCTCTACCTGAGCATGATTCATAATAACAAGAAGGAAATATTCTTCTTTAAGACACTTATTATTCAAGTCAACAATACCTTGAAATTTATAATACCTAATAAATGAATCTGTCTTCTCTAAACTTTTCACTCATGCGTGAACACTGTGGGCATCATTTGCATCTAAAACACCTTGCTTGCTAAGAAAAAATTGATTTCTAATATTTAATATGTCCCGTCGGTCTAACAAGTGTATTCGGCTCAATGAATCACCAACAGAGTCCCGAACATCATTTAAAATTTCTTTGATTGGCTTCTTATTCGACAAATCAATTGCAATCCTCAGACGCACTTCTTTACTCAATCGAAGCCTACCTAAATCACTGGAATGACCCACATGAGTCTTAATGAACTCTAATTTAATTGTATCACTCTCAATATATGATACTGACATCACAGAGGGACACGTGCCATTTATTTTATTGGATCCTAAAACTTTAATATTTCGTTTATTCTCTCCACGTCCATGAAAATGCCCTTACCTATGGCAATAAAAGTATTCATATATCTTACCATTAACTTGTTTCGTACCACCATGTTTCACATACTGGGACATGTATTCTTGTTCCATATTTATTTTCCATTCAAGAAACTCTAGATTTGATTGAAACACTACATTCTCCATTTGAAGAACAACATCATGAACATAATGTAAATGATCTTCATAGCATTTTTTGGAAGTTAAATTTACTTTACACATACAACATATGACTTTATTTTGATTTACAACATGCTCAGATTTGTGATGCACAGAAATATGCTTGTTCAAAATATCTCTATTAGAAAAACTTAAAGGACACTCACTACAAAAAACTTCTGAAATATTAACACTCTTGGAAGATGGAACAGAAACATCACTATTAACACAAGTTTGAACATTGAGAAACTTTACATTTACATCTTTAGCAAACATTACAGTCATCATAGCAGGACACTTTTTACTTTTATCAACTAACATATTTTTATTTCGTTGACAGTAATAATAATGGACTTCTACATCTTTCCGTTTCTTAGGACCATTCCTTTTAACAAATTCATGCACACCATTTGTATCCTTAAACACCATGAACTCTTCAATAGAATTAAATTGATGACTCTCATTGTTTACTTTATTACCATGCACATTTAACAAGTGAGTTTCATAAATTAAGGAAATTGAATAAGATTCTCCACAGAAACTACACGCATATGAATGTGATTGCGATACTGCTGTTTTTACCATGTTTTTGTTTGTTATGACGATTCAGATTGGATTTGTTTTGAAATATAACATTGCATACATCACACTTATACTGTTGAACACTAGAGTTGCTAGACACATCCATTTTAAGTAATCAAAACTTTAATTTTTATAATTATAAATAAGATTTATAATTTAACACATGCAGAGAAAAATAATTTATAAGACTCACTTCCTAAATCTATAAATGAAAAGAAAATAGCAATATAAAGTGCAAGTATGAAGATAAATAAATAATTTAGTTTAAACAATTATACAACACTTCACACTCCTGAAAAAATAATGCTTATTAAGACATATTACATCATAACAAGGATATACACACAAAGGCAATTAAACATGTGGTTTGAAAAATAAACATATTAATTTTTATAATTATAAATAAGATTTATAATTTAACACATGCAGAGAAAAATAATTTATAAGACTCACTTCTTAAATCTATAAATGAAAAGAGAATAGCAATATAAAGCGCAAGTATGACGACAAATAAATAATTTAGTTTAAACAATTAAACAACACTTCACACTTCTGAAAAAATAATGCTTATAAAGACATATTACATCATAACAAGGATCGACACACAAAGGCAATTAAACATGTGGTTTGAAAAATAAACAGAATATTAATATTTATAATTATAAATAATATATATGATTTAACACATTCAGAGAAATATAATTTATAAGAATCACTTCCTATATCTATAAATGTATAAATGAAAAGAGAATAGCAATATAAAGTCGCAAGTATGATCAAAGCTCACACATTTCAATGAAAATCTGCAAGTGAAATAAAACAAATGGCTAATAATTAAGAGCAAATTTCAATGCGCATGCGCGAAAATTTAGAAAGATGTGAGTAACAGATGTAAATTCAGACTATCTCGAATACAGCTTAGCAGTAGTTGGCTCAAGACGAATGTAAAATACATCTTTCCCCAAACAAGGCGAATGATAAAATTGATTTTCTTTTGACATTATTTCACTCTTTAATTTGGATATTTTTACTCTTATCAGTTTTCCAGTTTGCGGAACTTTAAATCTTGAAAAAAAGACATGAGTTGTGGATAGTTCATATCGTTAATCTTCATCAAATTATGCAAAGCTTTGTAGATGTTGCATCATACTTCTTAATTCCTCGATTTTATTTTAAAGCTTATTTACAAATGATCTAGAAAAGTCTTTTTCTAGTTGAAATACCATCTCTAGAAGAAGAAAATTCTTTTTGGCATTTCCTGTTAGGATAATTGTATGATGCGTATAATTCAAATCAATAATTTTTCCATATCCGTTATGGTCATGATGATCTTGTTGTCCATGATGTATATAATCGTATATCGCAAAAATATGCAGACTTTGATTCCTAAATTTTAAAAGTATGTGTAATATTGTAACAATAATGAATTATTCATAAGTATTGAATAAAAAATTAAAAAAAAATTAATTCAACCTTTTATAAACGAATGAGGTATATAGCTACCAATATTTTATTATAAATATTATTAATATATATTTTCACAAATGTGATTCATTGGATCCGCAAAACAGAATAAAATCATTTTCTTGCAAAGAAAAGCTTCTACTAGAAGCTTTCTACGGTATATGAGATGATATTTTTATTTAATCTTCATATGTGCAAGACGTGAAGGATCGTGATTTACCTTTAGTAAATTCCAGTTTGCTTTTCGGCTGACGAAATGTACTAGAGAATGGCAATAATGGTGAGAGGCCTTAAATTCAAAAGATTAATAACTAGGGTTGGGAAATAGATACTTTTTTGTACGTATTATACTGTTTACAATTTCTATTGTACATCGGATTAAAAATTAATGAAAAAAAGTTTTTAAATTTTAAAAATAAATGGAAAGAAAACTAAATTAAAAATAAATTAATTAATAATTAAATAAAACTAAATAATTAGAGCTATAAAATTTTATATTATTCATTAAAATCAATTAATATTAATTTAAATTATTATCATTAAAAATAAGCATTTTTTTAAAATACTAATAATAAGAGCTTATGTAATGATCTTTACAAAAATAATTCTTATTATTTATGCAACATTTCATCAAAAGCAATTTTTTTTCCTGTAATGCTTTAATTTCTAGTAAGAATCAAATAAATATAAGTTATTTCTCTACAAACCGTTTTTTGTGAAAAATTGCTAACATAAATTTTCTTAAACATATTTCACTGAATATAAAAATCATAGCTTTTTGTTATTTATATTTGTTTTCAAAATTTATATCGGTTCTAAGTAAATTTTCCAATTACTCAATTCAAATGTTCAAAGATTACTATTTAATGCTTAAGTAAATATATGATCACACACACACTTTATATTAGAGTAACTTTTATAGTTGCCTAAAAGTTCAGTAAATATCAAAAAATATAAAACAGTTTTACAAACAATCTAAATGTTTTATTGTAAAATATTGAGTAATATTTAATACAAAATGGGGAGGAACACAGAAATTCATATACTTTATTTACATCAATCCATAATTTAAGAAATAAACATGACGATAACACATGTGATGGTATAAAGAAAGATAAAGTTAATTAACTTATTTAAAGCAATTTTTCTCATTTCGAAACTTTAAACTATAAAATGAATAAACTACAGTTGGCAAAAAAAGTATTAGAACAATGAGAAATTTGTAGTTTTCAAATTAACAAAATCAAGTAAATCGTATAATCAGTTTATAAATGATAACATTTTCTTAGAAAATTATAACTAGGTAAAAAATAAAGTTTAAAAATAATTACAATATGTTTAAAGTAAAAACAACAAAATTTGGATAGCAAAAAAAGTATTAGAACAGAAGCAGAAAGATGCAAATTACAACGCTGGTGACGTCATTAAACTGTCAAGGTTACTTTCAACTGTATTAATGTCAAGGGCGCTTGTCTCATTCGCTGCTAATTTGTAGAAATTCAGTTTACGTGGACTTTTCCTGCCATGGCACCCAAAATAAAAGAGATTTCACTTGCGAAGAGAGAACAAATGTTTCACCTGCACAATAGTGGCAAAACATTTCGAGAAATTTCCAGTAAGTTGAATGTTTCACTTTGCGCAATTCACAACATTTTAAAAAAGAAAAAAGAAATTGGGGTTGTGGATAATAGGCCAAGATCAAGGAGACCAAGCAAGCTAACTGTCAGAGAAAAACGACAAATGGTTAAAGATGCCCTACAGTATCCGACAGGAAGTGCAAGGATGTTGCCCGCAAATATTGAATCAATCTCAGGATATGTTGTGACACCTCAAATAGTGAAAAACGTATAGCATAATGTTTGTATAAAAGGAAGATGGCCAAGGAAAAAGCGTTTTATTTCAGAAATCAATGGAAAGGAACACCTAGAGTTTGTCAAAATTTATAAAAATAAATCATTAGATTTCTGTAAAAACGTTATTTTCTCCAACGAGAGTAAAGTTGAAATTTTCAAACCTAAACACGTGCTCACAGTTTGGAGAAGAAAAGGAGCTGCTTTTCAGGCTCAAAATGTACAGAAAACTATAAAGCACAGATGAGGGAATGTCATGGTTTAAGGCTGTATGGCTTACAATGGAATTGGAAATCTCCATTTCATTGATAATAAAATGACAGCTTTGTCATATATTGAGGTGTTACGAGATAACTTGGAAGATAGTGCAAAGAAATAAGCTTTAGGGAAAACATTCATTTTTCAACAAGACAAGACTCCAATGATACTGCCAACAAAACCAAAGAATGGCTATTATATAATGCTCTCCGAAGATTGGTAACTCTTCCACAGTCACCAGACCTGAATCCTATAGAACATTTGTGGCATCTATTGGATGAAAAAGTGAGAAAAGTCCCAATAAAAAGTAAAGCAAGCTTTGTAAGATGCAAGGACCAGCATGTCATCAAACGTTACCAAAGATTTGGTGGAATCTATGCAAAGACGTCTAGATGCAGTAATTTCAGCAAAAAAACTACATACCAAATATTAGTATCACGTTTGAATTTTTAGTTATTTTATTTTATCTATGATTCAATATTGAAATCCGATGTTCTAATACTTTTTTTGCAATGCAAAGCTCCTTGTATTTTAATTTTTTAAATTCTATTGATTTTAAATATTTGTTTCTTACTCCATGAGTAATTATGTAAAAGTCTTACATAATATTAATACTATGTGACAAATATTTCATTTTATTACCTTGATAACTTAAAATTTACTACTGTTCTAATACTTTTTTTGCCTACAGTATCTTTATTTGGTTTGAATCAACATTCTCGTTATATGAATAAAAGCGAATTGTATGGTTGAAAATATAAAAGAACATTTTTTCTACAAGTTTAAATTCTGTATATTTATAAGTTTCATATACAAATACATTATACGTTTTACGTAATACATATAGTTATTTTTCACAGTAACAATTCTAGTAAATATTTTCATAATACTGGTGATATCCAAATGTGAATATATTGTATTTATCGCTAATACCATAATTGCTTTTTCCGTCAAACTTTCACAAGAAAATATAAGAGAAAGTACTTTCTTTCCTTTATTGAGTAACAAAAGAATAATTTAAGTGGATATTCATCACATTGCTTTTCTAAGCGAATATGAATGATTTTCTAAGCTATATTATGCTTTTCTCAATGAATGATTTGCAATTATTATTATTAAAAGTCCAGTAAAATAAATCTCTATTAAATATTTCTCTCTCTCAGCTCAAGATTTCTAGTAATATAATCTTTTATAAGCAGTGGAATACCAGTCCACGAATCAAAAGTTTTTCAGTGCAGATTAAATAGATAATATATCATATTACGAACATTGAATTATATAATCGGTATTCGTAAGAATTTCTTATGTAATCATTAAATTTCAAAGATTTTTAACCTAAGTTCAGGAACTACATAAATGTGATTAAATAATTGTTCTACTTTTAGTGGATAGTCGATCAACTTTATAAGGAAAAAAAATCATTATAAAACCATTCATTCTGTGAGCTGCTCCTGATCTATTCGGACGCGCGCTCCTCACTCTCTCTCTGTCTGATACAGTGATAGTGAGTGGTGACATCGCTTCTTCCGATCTTCTATATCGGGTGAGGCGTCGAGATCCCCATAGCGGGAAGTGATACGACGATCGGGCACAAGATACCCCCTTTATTTTTAAAGTGGAGGTGTTTGTTTTGAACGGGTGTATTTGGTGGCAGTTTTGGCTGCTTTCATTGCGAATATCTCACGTTTAGTGGGTGCTGCTGGATTTTCCAAATTTTGTTTTTCCATTTAAACACGCTGAGCTAACAAAGTCCTCGGCCGCTGCTTTTGCTTTTCTGGAATTTAGACCACTGCACAGCACTCACAGCTAATTAGATCTGTGACCCTGCTGGTCGTTTTCTGGCTGATTTTTCTCTTTTTCAACCAGTGTCTCACACCCTGTTAATGAGATCAGGGTCCCTGATAGGTTGAGTTTTTGTGCCTTTTTGTTCTTTTCCTGGCTAGGAAAAGATCCCTCAATCAATTCATGTCTTGTGAGGGCATTAGCTCCCCCCACCCAATCCCACGCCGGTAGTAGAACTGCCCCCTGAATTTCGAAACTCAAACATCAGCCACCTAGCTGAAACGTATTTAGAGTTTGATTACGCTAAAGACTTTACGTGTATAGGAAATCTTAATGACCCTGCAGAAATTAACGAATATCTTAATATTCTGTAATCCAATATCGCGCTGATAGGACCAATTAACGCCGAATCATTTCCATTCCTGCGATCAAGGATAGCCTCAATAAAGGATAGCCTCAATAAAAAAGTCAGCGATCTTCAGCTTTCGCAAAAGGAGAAAAAAGCTGTCAAAAAGAGGAAATTTGTCGAGCTTATAAGCTCCAACATAGTAACTAAAAACCGTTTCGAAGCGTTAAGCAACGATGAAAATAACATTTCTACTGAGGCTCCGGCCATGGACACTGTAGCCCCGCCCACTGAACCCAGTACTAGCTCAATGGAAACTAATACTGAACAAGATCAGGCGCCAAAAAGAATTCCACCCATTTTCGTAGATGATAGGAATAGTGGGAATAAAATCATAAACGATCTAAAAAAATCGTAGAAAATAATATCACGGCTAAGGTGACTAAAATTCACCTTAAAATACAACCGGAATCTGTGGAAGACTATAGAAAAATTAATAACTACATCGGTGAAAACAAAATTGAGGCCCATACGTATGAATTACCAAGTGACAAAATAACTAAAAAAGTAATAAGAGGACTACCACACGACTTCGCCATAGAAGAAATTGCTAATACGTTGCAAGACGAAGGACTAGAAGTTCTCCTGGTTACCCAAATGAGGATAGAAACAACAGCAATTTTCCTCTTTTCATAGTGGAACTCCCAAAAAAGGAGAAATCAAAACAAATTCATAACCTCAACTATATAGGGTCCTTTCGAATCACAGTAGAGGCTCTCAGAAAAAAGAACACTCCCCCTCAGTGTTATCGCTGTCAGGGGCTCTTTCACAACTCCCGTTATTGTCATCGCCAGCCCAAATGTGTAAAATGTGGTGACGCCCACTTTACAAGTCAATGTACCGAAAATAAAGACACGCCTGCAACTTGCGCTCTGGGCCTCACACAGCGAATTATATAGGATGTCCCAAGAATCCCGTAAATTTTAAACCAAGCGCACCGCCATTAGAGAACTACTGGATGAAAAGAAAAGCAATGGCAGAAACAGCTACTCAAAATAATCAAACCAGAAACGAGCAAAATTTCCCAGCGTTAGCCCCTCCCACACAGGCTAAAGGAACCACGCCTCTCAATAATAACGCCCAGCCTCAAAGTCTGCAATTTAGCAATGTCAATGAAGTTTTTGCTGAGTTCACCCGGCAAATGAACAATGTTTGCAGTAAATTCATTGAGATCTTAAGCAATGTCAGCAACGCCAATGTTTCCACCCAACATGGCTAGGCCAACAATTTTAAGATTTCTTTCATGGAATTCAAGCGGTTTAAGAAATAAAATAAACGAACTAGCTGACTTTATTCAGGACTGGGACCCTGACATAATTGGAATCCAGGAAACCTGGCTCCGCCCAGGAGATAGAGCTAACCTAGCTAACTACACTTGTCAACGTTCTGACAGGACTACTCACAATGGAGGCGGCACGTCATTATACATAAAAAATTGTATTAATTTTGACCAAATATATGATAATTCCTCCACGTTCGGAAGCACGACTGTTGCTGTAACGACTTATAATAATTCGAAATTATACATTTCATCAATTTACAAACCACCCAGATCTATAATTAACCTAGAGGAGTTAAATACTTTGATGACTAGGAGCAGTACGGTTTTTGCTTTTGGAGACTTCAACTGCTCGCACCCAACCTGGAGTCCCAATAGAAGGAGCAACAGATGTGGTGAAATGCTCAAAAATTTTATCGATGAAAAAATGATTGATATATTCGCCCCGGATGAACCTACTTTTTACAATTGTGTAGATGTGGCCTCAATTTTGGATATAGCTATATCAAAAGCAAATACCATCTTTCAAGCTAGGTCAATTCCAGAACTTAGTAGTGACCATAACCCGGTTATCTTCGATATAGGGCCCAGCAACGCTTTACCACTGAGCCACAGGACTTTTAAGACTGTCAACTGGGACGATTTTAGATTCAATCTGGGCAATAGCATCAATGGAAATCCTAAAATCACGTCCATAAATGAAATTGAACATGCTATTGATAATCTTGAAACACAAGTCAAAAATGCTTTAAATGCGTCTAGTATTATTAGGGCGGCACCAAACAAGATGCAAAGAATTCCATCAGAAATTAAAGAAATGATTAGGAACAAAAATAGGATAAGAAAGCTTTGGCAGGAGACAGGCGACCCTAATTACAAAAGACAATGCAATGAACTGCAAAAGAATATTTCAAAACGACTGCAGGAGCACAGAAATAAAAACTGGGAGGAGTACCTCGAATCAGTGCGCGAAGCAGATAACTCAATTTATGAACTAGTTAAAAAGTTTAAGAACAATAACTACACAATCCCACCCATCAGTAGCCCACATGGTATGGTGTATAGCAATTCTGAAAAAGCTGAAGTTTTCGCAAATACTTTAGAGGACACATTAGATTTAAATCCAGAGGTTTATTCTAACCTACAAATTGGCATTGTAAATAGGACGATAAACAATTACTTCAATAATGAGGACATAAGGACACACCCACCATTAATTTCACCTAATGACGTAATTGAACTGGCTGCAAAACTCAATGTGAAGAAGTCAGCAGGTTGACGAGATCAACAACATGGTTATTAAGAATTTTCCTCTAAAGGCTATAACTTATGTCACCAAAATATTTAATAGATGTTTTAACCTTATGGTATTTTCCCAATGCTTGGAAAAAGGCCATAGCCATTTTTATTCCGAAACCGGGAAAGGACAAGAAATTTCCACAGAACTATAGACCAATTTCTCTACTAATTTCACTATCTAAAATGTTTGAGAAAATAATTCACAAAAGATTACTAGACCACTGTGAGGAATTTAAAATAATTCCAAATGAACAATTCGGCTTTAGAAAGAATCATTCTACTATTCATCAACTACTGAGATTAATCAACGCAGTTTTAGAAGGCTTCAACACTAATACCAAATCAGTTGGTGTTTTTCTAGACATAAGAAGAGCGTTCGACAAGCTGTGGCACCAGGGACTAATTTATAAGTTAATCACATGGAATTTCCCCTCTTACATCATTCATATCATCAGAAAATATCTGAGCAACAGGAGTTTTATTGTGAGGCTGAAGGACAGCTTTTCGGAACTCAAAATGGTTAGAGCTGGGGTACCGCAAGGTAGTGTTTTAGGACCCCTACTTTATTCAATCTACATTTCCGATATGCCCACTTCAAATGAGGTTTTAATTTGTCTCTTTGCTGACGATACGGCCCTTTTGGCTCAGCACTTCAACGCCGAGCTGGCAGCCGAATGGTTAGCGCTCTTGCCTTCGGTTCAACAGTTCGTGGGTTCGAATCCCACCTTGGGCATGGATGTTTGTAGTGGTTCGGAATCCACTTTAAGCCGTAAGTCCCGGTCTAATTAGCCCTCGTGTGCAAAAAATGACCGTTGAGCGACAAACAAACCAACAAACCAACCAGCACTTCAACATTAAATATGCGAGAGCCAAGCTACAAAAATATCTTAAAAAATTAGAAAAGTGGCTCCATAAGTGGAGAATAGCTATTAATGTGGATAAAACTTCTGGCATCGTATTCGGAAAGGGTAGATTAACACGTTACCCAACTCCTCTTGTGCTGCTTGACGAGCAAATCTCATGGAGCGATGAAGTAAAATATCTCGGAGTGATTATTGACAGGAAATTCACCTTCAAACAACAAAAGGAGGAAATCAAAAGGAAATTTAATACAAGCATGGGCATGTTACGACCAATTATTTCCTGCAAAACTTTGTCACTTAAGAACAAGCTCCTAATCTACACACAATTCATAAGACCGAAATTGACCTACGGATGTGTAGTTTGGGGCCAAGCTGCAAACTACCATATTGAGGCTATCCAAATTCTGCAGAACAAATACCTAAGGGCAATTACGGGAGCACCTTGGTATATTTCCAATTTAACGCTACATCCCGACCTAAGGATTCCCACCATCAGGGAATTCATCGAATCAGCTTCGAAAAAACTTTTCGATAATTTACCCAACTCTGAAAATCCCCTAATTTGTGTACAAAGCACTTTAAATAGTGGTAAATATAATTTACCAATTTCCAATACAAATATTTCAGAAAAGTGCAAGATTAGTACCAAAAGGTATTAAGTTTTTAGGCGCCAGTTTTGAATTTCTTGAACGGCGATCTTTATTGGTCAAGTCGTTTTTAGCTCCGCCCACTTGTAAATGTGACTCTTCCCGCGCCAACTTACTGCGTTAACTCTTGTAAATATTACCAACTAGATATGTTTATTCAGATAATATTACCATTAGTATGTAATGCCATCGTACATATTTTGTATTTGTGTCTGAACCCAGATTCTGGTTTTTTCTCAGATCTGAAGAAATTGTTCTGGATTTTTCTTCTATGCTTACTTGTGCGGATTTGTATTTTAGAATTATTTTAACCAAGTAATTTGCAATTATGTAAAAGTACCTTCATTTTTGGGAGTTTATTCCCTTGTAAATACATTTATATTTAACCCAGATATGTCCCAGCTTGGTCTTTCGGTCCAAATCAGTCTCTTTTCAGACTGCTTGTTTTTCCTCTTCAATCGGAACTCAGTTCCACTGCTCATGTTACTTCAAATCGAGAAAAAGCCACTAGTTTGGCTGGCACTTGACTAACGCGTAAATGAGATTATAAAACCATTTTATAATTAACTTACTTTTAAACTAGGTAGCATTGGGGCGCCATCTGACAGCAATGAATAAAGTTAAAACTCAAGTATAAAACTGCTCATAAGTTGAATCATAAAATTTTCAATTGTTTTATACTCCCTAATTAATTAGATTTACAAATAAGACTTTAAGATTCATTTATATATTTTTATTTCAATTGTTAAGACCATTCTAGGTGAAAATATAAATGGATTATTGATAACATTCGTTTTTTTTTCTGTTTTCTGCATTTTATTATTTCTTTTCATGCAATTTTTCACATTTGTTTTCACTATAAACAAATATTTATTCATAGAATCTAATATTATTCTGATGAAATTATTGATCATTGTTTTTATCATTTTTTCATTTATTGACCATTAATTTTGTGATTAAATTAATGCTTTTAAATTAATTAAAATAAATATTATGTCTATATTTTGCAATATTTAATTTCTTTATAGTTTCTCCTTTAATATTATACAAATAGTTAATACAATTTAGATTTATTATTTCTATGAACCCTATAATAACTTCAGTATATTTTTTAAAAAAATTTGAATATTTGTACATTTTTGTTTATTTATTCATTTAAAATTTTTGGAACTATTTTTTAATAAATTTATTTACAAATATTTTTTTCGTGTTCATTTATTTTAATCATAAAAATAACTGCTGTTTCCTCTTTACGTTTAGATACCAAAATTACACTTGCGTAGAATATTTTTCCTCTTATCTCTAGGCTTTCAGACAATATTAATTTTTATTACATTGTCTGATACGTTTCTCTTTAAACAATTCCATTTTCTAAAAGTATGTGAAGTTCTTATTATTTCATTTTCAGTATTTTTTCTCATTGTGTAAATTTGTATATTAATTATGAATGGAAATTTAACTAGTAATTTTTAAATCTTTACCATTTGTAATTACTTTTTAAATTTTTTAGACTTATTTTATTTGATGGATATTTGTATCATTTTACTTTAACATGAAATTTATTTTCAGTAAAAATAATTTCTTGTTCTTTCATAATTTATTTTCTAATTATTTGAGCCTTAAGTTCTGTCTATTAGTTTTAGAAACAATTTTATTTTTTTAAGAGATAAATGTATGCATATATTTTTTAAAAATCTGCTTAAGAATTTTTTATAAATATAAATTATTTCGCATAAAGATTTTAGAGGGAATTTCTCCATTTTAAGAACTTCGTGTCTGATATAGAAAGAATCGAATTGAAAAATTTTGATCTTTTTAAAAAAAGTGCATATGTTATATATAGATTCCTCTATAATTAACACTTATGTAATTAGAGCATTTTCCACGACATACTAAGCCAATCCTATTTACATAGCTGGACACATTTAAACGTTCCAAGAGCAATATCGCTTTCAGTTTGAATTCTGAACAAAATATAAAACTGAACACAGCATTAAAGAAATATTCAAAATTAAATATTAAACATTAACTTATTTATTGTTAACAGTCAATTCGTGTTTAAAATTCCTCAGCAATTGTAGTTATCATGGTTAGTATGTTTTCTTTTTAAATTTTGAATCTTAAATGAGAACTGGATGACGATTTAGGAAGTGCTGAATTAACTATTTTTATTGTAGAGAATTTTTTAAGAGAAATAAAAACAAGAATTTACTTCCTGACTAACTATATAAAGTTTTTCACAATAATTGTAACACTAACTGATAAATTTCGCACCATTTTACTGCGACATTGGCTGACTAATACAACAATTGCGCATCATATGCAGCATTTTTATTCCTTTTGTATTTATTTGACATGTTACGTATCATTCCAGAAAAATTTATAAAATTACAGTTCACTGTTTCTGGAAAATCCGCGTGACTATGTATGTGAAGATAATTTAAGATATGAGTATAGTTGTACACATTGCGCTCAATTAATTCTCCATGAGCTAAATTTTTGTTTTCCACGTGATCTTTATGAATTTGAATAATAATTACAATTAATCATAGAAATCATGTACAAAACATGATTTTGAAGTTGTATTGATATTTCAGTTCTAAATTCATATCGCCTCATAGGTGTGCGAATGTTTTTGTAATTTCTGTTTCAAAAGGATTTTTTATGAATTTCTAAAACTGTAACTTTAAACTTTAAAGTATTTTGTTTTCTGAATTTTTCTGTACAGAGATAAATATTAAATCTTCCAAATTATTTATAAGACGTTTCTTTGACACTGAGGTATTTAGATCACATTGATGTGATTTCAAACTCTTTTTCTATGGAATTGGTATTTATTACTTCATTACTATATGAAGTTACCTTGGTAAATTTTTATTATGTGTATACTATTTCAGCTCTATTTATTTCAACAATAGAGTTCTTATTTTATTAATTTTTTAATTTTGTTTATATTTTCTCTTGCTGGTAAGAAAATTTCTTCTTTTACTTGTCTTAATGTTTGTTTATATATTATTAAAAAGATAGCGCAGCTTTACCTGTTGACCGTGATTGTCTTGTAGTTATATTTATTTGTTTTTGTAAATCATATTGTGAGCTTCTTTTCGTCAAGTAGGAGATTGTTGTGATAAATATTGCTCAGCAAAATTTACTTCATCTTACAGATGATCTTGATTTGAAAGTTGGTTTACATTCTCTCGAAGGAATGGACATATTTTCGTTTTGCCATGCATTAAAGGAATAACCATCACCAGTTCATCTGGAATGTACAGGATTGAGATTTGACACTAATATTCATGAAGATATTTATATACTTGTTAATTATATTTATTGAATTTTTTACAAGTTATTTTTGCGTTTACTTTGAATTTACATTACAGACTTAAAATCTGCAATAAAAATTCAAAGTAATTAAAAAATTATTTATTTTCCTATTTATCTTTAAAATATACTAAAATCAGAAAATAAGCATTCACAATTAATGAAATTTGAGTCAATATGTGAAGAAAATTTTGAATATGAGTTGTAAACGATATTACCCGTAATATATAAATTCTTGGTCAACTAAATTTTTTAATGTTATTTCTGAATAGGCAGTTTAGTATGTTTACCCCAAAATACAAAGATCATATAGAAGAAATAAGATTTTGAAGTCTGTATGGAGTTATTTTCATTGTTTTTAAATTGTTTTATTATATTTCTACTAATAGTGTATGTGTGTGTTTGAGGAGCAAATTTAAAATATTGTTCTCTGTATTTCTCTGTTAATAGATGAAGAAATAACCCAACTTCTATTTAAAGTTGTTTAATAGCACTATCTTCTTCTTAACATTTGGAATTTTAGGTGATTTTCTTTAAGTGACTTTCCCTTTATTTATGTTATATTTCGTTAATATTAAAAGTTTCAAAGATTTGCTTAAAATTCACACACAATTTTCAAAAACCGTTTATTTATTTTTTCTTAATTGTATATTATTGGAATATCTGACTCGTTTACGTTTTCTAAATGTGGTCAAACTAACATTCTATTCAGCAGAGAGCAATTTTTTGATTTGGACCAATGGCCGTACAGTTTTTTTTTCAATTTAATAAATGTTGCATTAATTTGAGTGTTGTCGTTTTAGCTGAATCTATTTCAATAATCATTTCTTTAGATTCTCCAAGCAACTTTTTCTCTTGAAATGGATGATTATCTGATCAACTGTCCTTTCCGGTGTCAAATTTGGAGAGTATTGCAGTTACGTCTTCTATTTCCTTTGAGGTCCTGGCATTTACTGTCATATCGTTCCCGGAAGAAATACCTCGAGAAAATAGTGGATTGCCGTGAAGGATGTGGTAAAATAGCGTTTAAGGCAACCAAAAATTACGTCTAAAATCTGCGCCATTACATTCGAAAGAAAATTTGGCAGTTACGATGGAAATGCCCGCCTTACACTTCATGCTGTTAATTGACCTCCAGTTCATATAAATTCAGTTCATTCATGTCCATTTAGTTAGATACTAATTTTTCTTTCAAAAAATGAATTTTGACGTGGCTTTTAAATTCAAATTTAGCAATCACGTAATTCGGCCTCAATAAGAGATTGTCACTAGAACATTTTTTTAGTTAGATGACGTTATGTCCAAATTAATTCGACTGTTGTTAAGGATACGTCAATCGAAACGATTAAAAATGACTTCTGGAACTTGGTTTTGGATACTCGTTAGAATCAAGGCTTTACCATCAAAATGTTAGTCAATATATAGATAATTCTGTGTTTGATGTTTTCTAGAAAATCATTTGATAATGAATTACGTGAAATCAGATTTGAAATTCAAGTCAGTAAATATATGTAGCATTTATCAGTTAGTTTGAATTTATTAAATATTGTGTCTTAAATGGCTGGTGCAATTGCTTGCATCATATAACATTTGAACTTCAAATGCTGGTTGATCAAGCCATTTTTGTAATATCATCAAAAAATAAAGAATTAAAAATAAGTAACAAATACTGCACATACGTAAAACGCCAAGACATGGAAATTTTTTCAAATTGAACACCAAATCATTTTATATTGTTTCTCGTTTATATTCTTTCTTAATGAAAATAAGAAAATAAAAATTCATGTAATTTAAAAATATATTTTTAATAATTTAAGATAAAAGTATTTTGTTTATTTAATTTTATCATTATGATTTATTTAAATGAAGAACCTAACATTATAGAAAGAATAAAATTTTATCATATTGGATAGTAGTCAATTCGTTGCAACAGTTTGGGTGCTATCAAAATTGCATCTTGTTATGTGATTGCTCTTGTTATGTTTCCATTTGACTGGCTTGTTGTTTCCCTTCACTATTCATATCGCAGGACATTGTTTACACGGACATTAAGTGATGTATAAAATCACGCTTCTAAAGCATTTTTTTAAATAAAAAATCATACGTCTTAGTAAACACTCGATAGCTTTCTGTTTTATAAAGGTAGGTAACAAACTTATTATCTAATGTAAAAAGAGTTAAATAAGAATTACAAAAACTTTTTAAAGAAAACAAACCGTTCATCAAAGTAACGATTATGTATATTGAACATAATTTTCTGTTGTCGTTGAAAAATCATGTTATTTGGTGCCATTTATTACCTATCAACGTGCTTTTAATCGTGTACAGTAACTAAAATTCATACTCTAAAATGTAATGTAAATTCTTATATTTGTTACCTTTCTCTAGTTCATACTATGGTGCCGATATCCATCGCTAAAATTATGTTTGATAGAAATGATACAGTGACGTCTACCTCCTAAGTTCTACCCAATATTAATTGACGATGAACTTAGACTAGCTATTGACGTCACCCGTTATGTGATTGAATATAATTTTTTTATATACTTATCTCTATCTCAATGTAATATCAATTATATCCTTATTGGCAAAAATGTTTTTAAATTTGAAACAATGTCAGGATATTAACATCAGATCTATATTTTCAAGATTTTACAAATGTTAAAATATTGAATTAAATTTTATCAAGTAGATGATTGATTATAATATTACATCAATATTTTGATGATGAAATTAATAAAAGTGTGAGTTATACATTTGATAAATATTTTGAAAAGTAAATTTAAACATAAATTCATGTATGTATCTCAGCAGTTACTTCTTTAATCGTCTTTGTTATTTCGTATTTTTTATTGGTCCCTTAAATAGTGTTTAACATAAGCAACCTTTGCTCATGTTCTTTTTCTAACACGCTGTTCAAGATCACAGACATTGAAAAGGAAAAAAGTTCGCAGAAATACATTAAACTTTACCAGTTTGCTGAGGAAACCAGTAAATTTTATGCATAAGACTTTAAAAAACAATTCTTAATTTATAATAGAATATTTGCGGTTATCTATATGTGTTTTTATGATATTGTGAATGGATTTTAAAAAAGAAGACTTATCAAATTTTGGTTATCAGTTTATTTATGATCGAAACGTTTATAAATATTTGTCTGAAAGCGGTCTATTTCGTCTTTATAATCCTTCTCTGATATAAATTGTATCACATCGTCCTTGGTATTTGGTCTATGTGATCGATTGATATATTCTATGTAAGTCTGCACGTTATATGTGCATAAATGGATGTATTTCGATGTGAATCGTTTCCGGAAACTTATTCTTTTTATTAACATCGATAAAGAAACAATATAGCTGATGAGTCTGACAATCGAAACAGAATCACTCAGCTTATAGTAACACACCCTATCGTTTTCCTGCCATCGAAAGAAAGGCGATACCATTTCCGCACATTAAGAAGGCTAAACGGTATTTAGAGTGTGCTAAATCAACCATTCGGAGAGCTGTATTTTAAAGAATATTTCTACCAACTGTTCAACTGACTTAGAGGAAACTTAAATTATATTTCCTCTAAAAAAATTGTATTAGATCTTCCAGATACATTATATTCAAATGGCAATACGCAACTTTGCATTTAAAAATCAAATTGAAATTTTAGTCAGTTTTTCACAGGAAATTTCTCATGTGGCTTAAAACAAATTAACAGAAAATTCCTCAACTTCGTATAGAAAAGATTCTGTGCATTGATTCTGGTATTTTCTGTTGCTTTCTAAGAAGGTGGAGCCAATTGATTATTTTTCTATAACCTGTTTCATCTTTTGTATAGTTGGATCATATAACAGTTGTGAATAACTGTTCAAGAAATGAAGGTTCGGCAGGCGCTGATATAGGCTTAAAAATAATGAAAATCTCGATTTTTATGTAGATCTCCACTGTTGGTTTAAAAATAACAGTTATGATTTTATTTTGTATCGGTGCTTTATATTGGTTTAAAAATAATGTTTTTATAGTAATAACGAATTGTTACGACATTAGAGCTGAAAAGTAGTATTTTGGAAGCCAATTTATAAAGGACTGTTAATTTCTGGGTAAAACAATACTTAAACCGTTAGATTCATAGGACAACCGTTCAAACATTTTTTCTCCCTATCTACGAAAATCTTTGAAATCTCATTCTTAAGGAGAGTTTTCCTTAGAAAGACTACTCAATCATATTTATTCGGCGTTTTCGAAGTATTTTTAGAAGAAAATTTCCAGCGGGAAATATTCCTACTTTTTTCACCATCTCAGCAAAGGAAATAAATATCTCGGGATTCCTACTAACTTGATGGATATCTTTAACTCTCTGAAAATGTTTTGCTAATACTTGATCTGTTGAAAAAATAATAATTTCATATATAAATTTCCTTCACATAAATTAATTCATAATTTTCACATAATTTTTTTAAATTAAATAATTTTCATAGAGGAAATAATTTCGAATCCTCTTTTTTATCTCAGCTTAATTTAAAATTAAAATATGTAATGTGTGAGAGAGAAGCATTTATTAAATTATTGAAATGACTATTTTTCATACATCTATATGCTACAATTATTATATCTAGCTATAATTGCAAACATATTTAATTTTTATTAATTTCTGCGGTTTTAAACTACATTATGGAAAATAATCCTTAATCTTTTCATTTATTACTTAGAATTTTTAAATTCAAGTAAAGATGAGTTTATTTTTTAAATAATTTTTAAAATAATATTTGCGACAATTAGTATGTATGTTAAATCAGAATTTATATGATATTTTGATGAAATTTATGTTTATATAATGCATGTATTTTTTTAATGTAATCCAAAATTTTTTAATTGCTTTGTTAAAATCTCTTTATAAAATTTTAAAAATGTTTTCACACACACGCAAGTTATTTCATTTTCATGAATCAATTTTCCATTATTTTTTCCAGAAAGTATTATATATTTCAACAATTTCCACTCTCTTCTATCATATAAGAAGAATCACTCATCAGAAATCATCCTTAGAAGTCACATAAAATAAACATTTCATCAAAACGAAAATAATTTAAGTATATAACTACAGTATCAGTATTCAGCATAGACCTCACCTCCCACCTCAGGTATCGAATCTTGTGGTATTTGAGCATCCATTCAATCTGTAAGTTTAGGTCAAATTAATTGCAAAATTAATTATTAATTTTAATTAACTCTCTAACATGCTTTATGGACATAAGTCTTATTTTGGAATTCTATAAATGAAAATTAATATTTTAACTTAGATCTATCTATCAGCTCTTTAAAATTTTTTGCTCTTTTCTTTTCAAAATTTTTGTTTTGTTTTTTAGAAAGTGTGATATTTTCATAAAATAAAAGGGAAAAAAGTGTATAGTTCACTTAAAATTCTATAATATTGATTTTTCAATATAATTTTTTTCTTCATTTTCATTTATACATTTATATAACTTATACATTCTTCTATTTCCTTCACGCAAAGATTTTGCGAACCGATGGCAGATAAGTCAAGCATTCCTAAATGAAACTACATCTAAACCATAGGTTCCTAAAGTGGTCCAGGTGGACCCCCAGGGGTCCATAGCAGACCACACGGGGGTCCACGTAGATGTGAAAAGAAAACGTGTTCACAAGTTGTAAGTGGGGGTCCACCAAAAATTTTCTGGTTTTCATATTAAAAAAAAGCAAAAATTTTGACTTGGATTTACCAATCAACGTAG
This sequence comes from Latrodectus hesperus, assembly GCA_037975125.1. Classification (NCBI taxonomy): domain Eukaryota; kingdom Metazoa; phylum Arthropoda; class Arachnida; order Araneae; family Theridiidae; genus Latrodectus; species Latrodectus hesperus. The sequence continues at coordinate 54,757 of JAJQOW010000764.1, read as the reverse complement.
GCAGGTAGCATCATTCACGAGGTATGTATACTCAAAAATATTCGAGACTCAGTTCAAACGCAGAATTGAATAGAATAATAGATAATAGTACTTGGTAAATTGATGTTTATGAAGCAAACTATTAGTTATCGCGAATTCTCCCATTTTGCGCACTTGTCACAAATAGAATGTCTCAATGAGGATATTCAGATGTATGCTCAACATTTAAATACCCTGCATGAGGACTTCAAAAGTAGATTTAAAGATATTCTGACAATGGAAATACCACAGTGGATCATAACCCCATTTGATGGAATGGAAGAGGTGAATGTGGTATTACAAGAGGAGTTACTTGAGCTCAGCATCAACGAGAAACTAAAGGTGAAATTTAAGAAAGGCTATCAAACATTTTAGTTGCAGGTAGAAATCCCCGAAAAATATCCTGGACTGTGCGAAATTGCGAGAAAATTTTTGATAGTGTTTTTCTCGTCATATCTTGTCGAAAGAAATTTTAGTGCAGTTACCAACTTGTTAACAAAAAAAAAAAAAAAAAGGAGATTAAACATCACAGAACGGGGAGATTCTAGATTACTTCTAACAAAACAGAAGCCAAATATTGATAATTTGCTGACAATTCATCAAGTAAATCCGTCTCTTTAAAAGTATGACTATTTTTTATTGTTCATTTACATTTCAGAGTCCATTGTTGATTTTTTGTCAATTGTTGATTGTTTGTAATAATTGCTTATAATTTTGAATAACTACAAGTATTATTTTAATAAATAGGACACAAGAAAATTTGCCACTTTTTTTCTTCTTACCACCCCAAATTTAGGATGATATTTCATAGGAGTTCTCTGAGGATATAGTAGAAATGTAGCAGCAGGGGGTCTACCGAAAAAAGTAAAACTTTGAAAGTGGTCCACGAGAAAAAAAAAGTATGGGAACCTATAATCTACACGAAGGAGTAAAGGCCTACTACACAGGCCGAGATAAGGTAAGGATAGCAGATCCAAGATCTTCGAATTCCTATAAGTCTGATTAATCATTTATTTAATATCGAGCATCATTGTGCATAACCTAACTAAGGTGTTGTAAGGCATTCGTAACATTTACAAAGGATACATATTTTGAAAAAAAATTTTTTTTCTATGTTTTAACCTTATTCATGTGTTTAAAGGAAGAACATTAAAAAAAACTCTCATAAACTTATTTCGACATATATTTTTTATTTTTGTTTTAGTCGTATTTAAGTACATTATTTTTAAATTTATGAGCTTTTGTTATTCTAAAATTCCATTTTGTGTTACCCAGTGGATGACTATATAAAATGCAGAAAAAAAATGATAAGTTTTATGAATAGATAAAACTCTCATAATTGTTTCTCATTTATGCAGTTAAAAAAAGTATTACATAATTGTAGTTAATATCTAAATTGGACGAATATTTCGGGATACATCATAATTAATTAAGAACTGAATAGGAAAAACGTAATACAGTAGTCATCAGAAAAATATACGAATCAATTAACATCAAATTCGTTGTTTCATTCATTTGATTTTTATATACTTACCTATTTGTGAGCAGTAATTTAAATTCTATAAGAATGAAACCAACCAGGTGAAATATATCGATATCCTTATCAATAAAATTGCTTTTCTAATTTTTATTGTATACATTAATTTCTTTACACTTTCGAGTGTACACTCTAATCATGTTTTTTTCAGTGTGACATTTGAAATTAATTTTTATTTTTTTGTTGAATGAAATAAAATTCTTTAAATAGTCCCTGCTCTAGTATAAATCCTTCTTTAATCAGATATTAATTGTTTTTAATTTCAAATACCTTATTTTTAAGAAATGTTTTTAATTTCCAGTGTTTAATCGCTAAAAGGTTTGAAAAATTTGCAATTATTAATGGGTTTTACATTTGATTACATCTGTAGAAACAATTAAAATAATTGTTGTGTTTCGAGTGATCACAATAATTATTTACGACATTTTGTAAATAAAATTTCTTAAAAAGATAGAACATATGCAGTACTCTTTCAGGCTAACTTGATTACTTGACAGTTTAAAATACTATTTTTATTAAAATCCATGATTTGCTGTTCATGTTTTATAAAAATACCATATTAACGATAGTAAAACGAAATAAAACAATAAATATATTTTGTATGCTTATATATTTTAAATTTGAATTTATCTAAACATTTATTAAGAGGAAACAAAATTTTATCATATTTTAATAAATGTTACATTAAAATACATATATTTCATTGTAACATTTATATTAATTTGCATTACAACAATTAAAAATGATATATTTTAATTGTTGTAATGCAATATAATGAAAGTATGTATAATAAAAATTCGTTTAATAAATAATATTTAAATTATTATAAAATTAGTATTTATTGATTAATATATATTTAATGATATATTAAGTAATATTGTATAAAAATAATTAATTTTGAATTAATGGTAATAAAAAATATATAAAATTATTATATTTAGTTATTTTTAAAATAATTCTTTTAGTCATGATTTTTTGACAAACAATTTTTAATATTTAAAGAATGAATAAAATTTTTATTTTTAAGAATTACAGAATTTCTTTAATTAGATTTTATTTCCACGTTTTGATGAATTTGAAATTTATGTCGATGGAGAATATTTTATTCATAAGAAATTTCATACTAAAAAAGAAAAATCAAACATTTCTCTTTTTTAAAACAAATACATTTTTATCCCATTCCGAATCATCTGTGAGCCACGAGTTTCGCGTGAACAGAACAGATGTGAAGGATCTCGAAAATAAAGAGAGACCTCACTTAATAAATCAACTTGTGAAACACAAATTTTAAAGTAACAAAAGGTTCTTCAGCAACATAAAAAACATAAACTTTCTTGAATGAAAGAGAAAGAGCTGCTATCAAATAACATTTCTTTAATACACAGAAGGCGTTCTTAAAATAAAAAGCTGTGTTGTGTGTGTGTTTGTGTCGGATAACTCTTCATAACTGAAGAACGAACTGCTGTAGAAATACAGCTCCTTCTTGTATAACAATCAGTTCTTTGAATAACGAACTTTCGTTTGACAACACTTTGTTCTTTCATAACATATTCAGTCAACGTGCTGTTACTGACGTTAGAAATTCATAGGTGAATTAAAGCAATAAATCGCTAACTCTATAAAGCTACACTGAGATATTTAAAGATCTGTTATTAAATAACACCGTTTTCAAAGTAACTGGTTACTAAAATAATTTTAATAAGTAGATAATTGTTATAAAATAACAGTTACGTTAAATAACGATTATTTCTGCTTTCTAGATTATAAACATACATTTTGTTAATTTAGATTAAAGTCATGAATGTTGCCCTTTTGTTCTCCTCTAGCTAAGGGATTCTTTTTATTGATTTTTATTTTTCACTTATGATTTTGATTAAGGATAATTGTAATTTTTGGAAGGTAATTTGCACCTAAAAATCTTAGAAAGGTTATTTAACAGATTGGACGAAATTACTCACATGTTACATGATATTACCAATCCTAATGAACTCACTCCTAAAGAAAAAGATAATGTTAGAAATAAATTCTGTAAATTTGATCAAAGGATTGGAAGCCAGGAAAAAACCATTAGCCAAGTAATGATATCTCTGTTAAAAAGAAAATTAGGATAGATACGAACAAGGGAGCAAATTCTGCAATAATGGTTTATGATAACGACCACGATAATGGATACTCGTTTCTGGAACAACTTGAATCTGCCGAAATCTGCTTTTGTCATGCTTGATATTTCAAAAGTTTTTAACAGGTTATGGCATGGGGGTCTAATTTTCAAAATAATCCCCCTTAAATTTAATGGTAATATCATCAATTTAATCGAAACTTACTTAACAAAGAGAACATTTAACATCTGAATCAATGAAACTTATTCAACCATGAGCCCGATAGAAGGTGGAGTGCTTCAAAGAAGTATTCTGGTATCCATCTCGAACCATTTTTGTACGGTAGAATTCCCGGTGAAAAAATTTGATTATAATAACACAACAGCATATTTAACAGACGATTTAAGCATGATAGGAAACTCAAAATAAGTTAACTAATCATTAGATAATTACAGCTAAAATTTAAAAACAAGGAAGACTAGTGCACTACATGGAAATTTGAAATTTACATTTCCAAACAAAATCTCCTAATTATCTTGAAAACTAACAAAGAAAAGGTCTATACGTATTCGACTTCAGAGAAAAAATTCCATTGATGCAAAATGTGTGAATATCTATGGATCACTCTCAAAGAAAATCTATCTTGGAAACCACATGTGAAATACAAAATCAGCAAAGCTACTGGAAAGTTGTTTAAATTAAGGCCACTTATCTTTCAACATAGTAAAACTAATATTAGAAGAGAAAATTTTATTTACGTTTCTATAGAAATGTCTATTTTAAAGTACAAATTTGGTGCATTGCAGATAAAACAGAAAAGAAGCTATTACAAATTTTTCAAAACTAGACACTTTGGAAGATACGTGAAGTTCCCTTTTATCTAAAGAACAAGACTAATCACAAAAACCACAAGATTGACTGCTTGCTACAACACAAAACTAAGCTAAACATCAAAATCTTCAATATAGAAGAATTTTTTAATTGTAAACATGCTGTAAGTTATTAATCAAGAACAACAGCTTCATTCTACTTCAGTAACAGGATTATATCTTGTCTGTTAAGGACAACTTTGTAAAATATGTAAATATTTCTTACTTATTTGGAACCCATTTATATTCTGTACTTGTGATATATATAAATATATATATATATATATATATATATATATATATATATATATATATATATATATATCATATTTTTCTTATGCCTAGATTATAGGGTATCATCTTATTGCATATAGATTTTCAATGTAAATATATTCTAGAAATTTTTTTTCATGATTATTTACTCTTTAGCTTAATATTAAACCCGGAATTTATTTAACCTAGATCTTATTCTTCTAGAAATTTTAAAATTGTTTCTCAATTGCCCCTGAAAATTTGTTTTTAATTCTAAAGTATATTATCTCTCTTTTTTAATTCTCAACTGAAGGCTTGCAGCCATCAACCAATCAGCAATACCTCCGTTTAACAAACTACTGTACGCTTTACATCTCTTTCTAATTGACTCCTCACACTATTCACTTTTTCTTATTATCAGACATTCTATATCACGATAAAAAGTAAAAGTAGATTCGTTGCTTTTAGAAATCCCCAATGAGCAATGCATTAATTGAAACTCATGAAAGACTATAAGTTGGACACCAAAATGTCGAACTCTGAAAGTTGCTGATTTGTTTTACATTATTCAAACTGTATAAGTTAATTGTTTAGCTTGTGTAAAAGCTTCAAGTTGATGGTTATTGTACTATGTATATGAGGGCTTGGAATAACCGTATCTTTATTTCTACATCTTATTCCCTCCTAATCACCACGAAGAAAACTCAACAATATTTTGAAGATAAAAAGATCGTGTTTATTTTGGTCTAAGTTTTTGTTTGGATTATGGATTTTCTTTATATTATGGGATTTCCTTGAAACAGAGTTGTGTTTATCTTAATTTACACTGCAAAATTTCGCTTATATTGTTGGCTTACATACCGCAATAGTAATCTTTCATAGAGAATTTCGAATTTGTAAACTACATAAATAATGAGATTTTCTTTATCTTCTCAACAATTTTCTGTTTTATTTATAATATGCAAAACGTTATGCTCAAATGTCATGAATTTTTAATTGACAATGTGTAATTTTGCAGTGTAAATTAAGTAAAATTTTCGTGTCTATGACATAAAAAGAACCATAGCAAAATGCTTTTGTTATTTTTTGATTAATTTGACTGAGAAATCGGCCTAAGTTCGAGCCAACTTTTTAAAAAATTTTTCTTGCTTTTAGATAAATAAGGATGTAAATAAACAAATTTTTCAAAAATTGCAATTACATATAGCATACTTTATGGGAAATTAAGTATTATATGGCAAATTGTAATAAATTGGCAGAACTATATAGAAAAATTCTAAAGCACCAACATTATATATAATAGAATTTGAGCATAAATTTTATGTGATTATGTTCCCTGAAATGAAGGGAATCACACAAGTCAAATCCATATCATTTAAAGGGAATAATTTTAAATGTTTGAATCCTCAATTGCGTGGATATATTGTTGAACTTCACAGAGACGGACTATGCTGTACAGCATACCATAGTTTAATTCAGATGGAGAGAATCAGACAGTGGAATTTTCTGCTTTCTAAAAGTGATATCCACCTACTTTTAGGAAAAAAAGTATTTCTGAGTAAATTTATCAGAAATTTTCCACAAAAAATCATTCACATATTTTTTTTAAATAATGTTCTTGAGATTAATGTATTATTAAGTATGGACAAGTACTCAATTTTAGAATGTCTCACATGAATGAAAATGAAACTACTTTGTTACTAATATTACGATCTTAGAGAATATATTTGTATATAAGTCTTAAGGTTGTAATATAACAATAATTCCTTGAAATCTAAAGTCTTTTCATGACATTAATAATCTTAGTTTGATTTTATGATAAGAAAATAGAGTGAATAGTGTCCAATACTTCCATAGCCAACTCATATTTAAAGTAAAGTCAACGTAAAAGAAGAACAGTCTAAGATTCTTTTGCTGGTTGTCTAGCAATTTAATGCCATTTACTGTTTTTATAAATGATGAAGGCCTAATCAGAGGAAATCGATGAGTTGAACAAATTGTAACATAATAGGCGTCTTGCATGTAACATGAGTCTTGCAGGGCAATAATGGTTTTTACATAAATATAATGCAAGTTGCATTGGTTAAAAACAACAGTAGTAAAACTTGGGTATATTTTTCTTGATAAAACATATAAGAAATTCTTGATTACAAAACAAAAGTAAAAATAGTTATTTACATATTTATACAAAGATTGATTGCAGAGGACTTTGGTTGATCAGGTACCATAATAAATAATAATTTACTTGATATAAGACAATTATAATGAGGAATTAGGGGAATGTTTTGACAATTATTACGTTAAATTTGTTTAAAACATTAAGACCAGAGTGATCAGCTATTGGTGAATATTGAGTGTCACCATCTATCATTCATTCAGATAATGAGAATGTTGATTTAAACCTAATAAAGGTAGTTTATTCATTTTAGTTTAGAGTTTCGAAATGAAAAAAGCTTTAATTAAGTTAATTTTTACCTTATCTTTATTTATACCATCATGTATTACTGTCATGTTTATTTTATAGTGTGCAGGTTAATTAGTTTTTAATAATGACAGCGCTCACCATTTATTGGAATTAACAGAATTTTTTAATGCTAAATAAAGATATTCTAAAAAAAGGTTGTAAATACATAAAATCTCAGAGAGAAACGATTTCTAGACTAGTTCGTTCACATCGTCGGGGTAAGCGTGAATCTGCTCCGTTGCTCACCATGCGGTATTGTTCGGAGAAGATTGGTGTTGCCAATTTTCGGTAGAAAGTTTTTCTAGCTGCTGCTGCCAACTTCCGAGCAGAAGTGTTTCCCCACATTACTCCCCCCAAGTGCCTAAGGCACAAGGAGTTAGAGATATCGTGGGTTGAAACGAACTCTTCAGCCAGATCGCGTATTTTGCACAGGGGATTCTCCATTTGCAGCAGAATCTTGAATCACAGGAACAGGCATCGCTTTCGCAAAGTTCGGTGAAGCTTGCGTAGCAATGGGAACAGGAACTACAGATTCAGGAGCCCCAGACACTAAAAATGCTGGTTTTAGGTGGTCGACATTGATAACGGCTTCTTTTCCTTTAATGAGGAGAGTGTAAGTTTTATTAAGCACTCGATAAGGACCATCATATGGACGAGTCATAGGAGGTTTTACTGCATCCAGCCTCACAAACACATGAGTGCACGAATCCAAAGCTGGGTGCACGAAATACTTGGGGTTGATATGAGCTGAAATGGGCACTGGTGCTACATTTCTCATAGATTCGCACAGCTTTTGTAAGAAGGAAGCTGGATCCAGGGAAGTAGAGACATTTGTTGCCTGAAAGAAATCTGCAGGCAGCCGAATCGTTGTACCGTAAAGCATCTCGGCACAGGTACCACCAAGGTCTTCCTTGTAGGCTGATCGAAGACCCAGCAACGTAATGGGCAGGCTTGATGTCCACTGGACGTCATTGTGGCACATTAACGATTGTTTTAATGATCGGTAAAACCTCTCAATCAATCCGTTCCCGGAAGGGTTGGATGGAGTTGTGTAAATTCGGTGAATGCCAAGGATTTTGTCGAGATTCGTGAATAAGTTTGACTGGAACTGACGATCTTGATCACTTGTTATAGTGGCAGGTATTCCAAATCTTGCGATCCAATGGATAACAAACGTTCGGGCGATGGTTTCTGCGGAAATGTCCCGTATCGGAATTGCTTCCGGTGAGCGAGAGAATCTGTCCATCATTGTTAGAAGATAAGAATATCCTTCCGACGGGGGTAAAGGTCAGACAATGTCCAGGTGCACATGTTGAAAGCGTCCATGGTGGGAGTCAAACAGAGTTTTTCGGAGTGGATAGGGAACAAAAGGACGGATTCGATCGGTGGTTACATCACAAAATAATTTAACTCCTGGAGACAGTTCCATCTTCTGTAACTTTAAGGAACTACCTGAAGTTGATAGTAATTGAGTGAGTTCTGCATCATTTTCCTGGATTTCAGTTAAACGTACGAGATCGGTGGCGTTATTACTATTAATGGTGAAAATTCTTGATAAGGCGTCGACAACTGGGTTGTTTGATCCAGAAACGTGTTGAATGTCAGTGCTAAATTGAGAGATAAAATTCATATGCCGAATTTGTCTAGGAGATGCAGATTTTGAATTTTTTTAAACAAAAATGTAAGTGGACGATGATCAGTAAATATAGAAAATGTTTGTCCCTCAAGGTTGTGCTGAAAATGTGTTACAGCAGAATAGATAGGCAATATTTCTCTATCATATGTGCTGTACTTGATTCAACTGGCGTCAGTTTCTTGGAGTAAAAAGCTAAAGGTTGTAAGCCATTGGTACTTTGGGTGTGCAATACTGCTCCTATGGCGAGATCGGAAGTATCTTCCAATAATGATGGCTGCTGATCAGGGGAATGGAAACCAAGGGTGACTGAATTCATTAGATTGCTTTTGCATTTTTCAAACGCGGCAGTTATTTTCTCTGTCCAAGGAACAGGTCGTTTGTCATTCTTTTTAGAGTTTTTAGACGTGAATGCAGTGCGGCTTGAGTAGCTGCGGCCATAGGCAAGAAATGACGATAAAAATTTAGCATAGCTAAAAATCTTTTAAGTTCAGACAGTGTTTCAGGCTTAGGAAAGTTAGAAATTACTGCTGACTTTTCGGGAAGAGGGCTTAGGCCAGTGGGTGTTATTAATTAACCAAGAAATGAGACTGATGTTTTTCCAAGAACACATTTAGAGGGGTTCAATTTTAGTCCGTATTCGCGCAGGCTATCAAAAATGATGCGAAGGTGTTTAATATGTTCGTCTTCGGTTGCCGATGCTATAAGGAGATCATCGAAGTAAGGGACGCAAAAATCCAATCCGTGAAGCACTTGATGTATGAATCTTTGGAAAGTTTGATCGGCGTTACGAAATCCAAATGGCATTTTAAGGTATTCGAACAAACCGAATAGGGTGGTTACAGCAGTTTTCGGTACGTCCTCAGGATTGGCGGGAATCTGATGATACGCTTTTGCCAGGTCGAGGGTAGAAAAAATATTTTTGCCGAAAAACACCTTTGTACAATCCTGAATATGGGGTACAGGATACCTGTCAGCAGTTGTCACAGCGTTCAAGCGACGGTAGTCACCACAAGGGCGCCAATCACCATTCGGTCGGATAATTTCCTCAGACAGTAGGTATTCGCAGTAACTCTAAACGCGCTGCTTTGAGTAATTCTGGGGCCAAACGGCGGGGTCTGGAAAATACAGGAGGTCCCTTAATTTCAATGTGATGAAAAATTTCATAAGTTTTAAGATCATTTGTTACTAAAGAAGGGTTTGTAAGCTCAGGATACTCAATAGAGTAGTTTTTCAAATTTGGAATCGCCGATAAGTACGGATATGTTGGAATCCAGGGAAAATTGTTGAAAGATATGCCGTTTGACGAGAGAGACTTCCGAGAGTCGATCAAACGGTTATTTTTGACATCGACAAGTAACTCAAAATGTTTAAGAAAATCAACACCTATAATTGGTTAGTTTACATCAGCAATGACGAATAACTACGAAAATTTTCGGCGGATATTTAAATCAATAATGAGGCGTTCATTGCCAAAAGTAGAAATTTTAGTGCCATTTGCTGCATATAAGGTTAAATTTTCAGAGGGTGTGGTTTTTGGAGCATATTTTTTAGGCAAAACAGATATGACTGCTCCTGTGTCAATTAGGAAATTTAATTTTGAAGACGGATCGGCCAGAAGATTACGATTCACTTGGCGATCGCTAGATTGGTCAGTGAGCCATCGCCGGTTTAGTTTCCCGACTGATGAAAAGAACATGGAGCTTGGCACTTTCGCGCTTGATCGCCGAAATTGACATGGTAAAAACAAAGTTAATTCGTACGTTCCTTGTAGCGACTGAAGTTAGTGCGAGAGCGGTAACTATCGCGAGATCTGCTGCGTTGAAATGATCGGCGGAAATTACGCCTAGATCTACGGTAACTGCGTTTCAGGGCGGTGCTTAATTCACTAACCCGTTGAGTTAACTGCGCTACTTGAAGTTCCAAGCGAGCCGTGACAGAATCATGAGAGTTAGGGGTGATAGAATTTACGTACGAAGGGATAGCTAGATTGCTTATTTCGTCAGCAACTGCGGCTATTTTATTCAAATCATCCTCGCTGAAAGCGGCTAAAATAGTCTGCATGTTATATGGCAGTCTCATGAGCCATAACGAGCGTAAAAGCGCTTCACACACGGTATCCCCAGCTAATGAACGTATGCGATTTAGTAATTGGGAGGGTCTTTGGTCACCGAGTTCTACTCCCTGCAATAAGGTTCAAATTCTAGATGCCTCACTTTCGGAATGAACAGAAATTAGACGTTTTTTAAGGCATCGTATTTCTACGTAGTAGGTGGTCTCTCTAAAATGTCGTGTACCGAATTCAGTATATCGGGATCTAAGCAGGAGACAACATGATTGAATTTTGTTAGATCGGATGTTATATTCGCCAGGAAAAACTGCGATTCCAACCTAATAAACCACAGGGAAGGGTTAGTTTTCCAGAAAGGTGGTATTTTTACCGAAACGTGTGCAACCTGCGAAGGTGTGTCTTCGGAGGTAGGATTTTGAGTAACGGAAAAATCATCAGATAAAGGCATGGTCAAAATTTAGCAGAAAAATAATTACAAAGTATACAAATCAATAATAGGGAAGTGCGTATAGTTTCGCTAACCAAGTTCGAATACCAAGATATATAAATGGGAAATACAATAAGCACAAAAAATAATAGTTATGAAATATAAAAGAAGCAATGAATATTAATGCAATACATTAAATCAAATAATAAAAACACAGCACGATGCGAAAGGATTGATAAAATTGCGGAGTAATTAACGGAATGTAGCTCCTGGGGGAAAAATTTATACTAATAATAATTTAACTAAAAAAAACAAACTTTGCGTTAAAATATATACACACTTTTCCAAGAAACTGACTCCAGTGAACAACCAAAGAGCACACAACGCTACGTTTAAGAAAATTATAGAAAGATCCTACCTGCATCCTAGCAGTTATGAATGATTACCAATCAGCACTGACATTTACTCATGAGATCTCATGGAACTGTAGATGTTAATCTAAAGGAATTCACAAGTCGAAGTTATAAAATCCTACGTGGCGCTGGAGTTACTTCCAAATTCAAGTAAGGCTTGAAGAATAGGGGTGTTCACGTTGTGGTCACCAGATATAGTGTGTAAGTTAATTAGTTTTTAATAATGGCAGCGTACACTATATATTGGAATTAACTGAATTTTATTGCTAATTAAAGACATTCTAAATAAAGGTTGTAAATACACAAAATCTCAGAGAGAAACGATTTCTAGACTAGTTCGTTCACATCGTCGAGGAAAGTGTGAATCTGCTCCGTTGCTCACCATGCGGTATTGTTCGGAGAAGATTGGTGTTACCAATGTTCGGTAGAAAGTTTTTCTAGCTGCTGCTGCCAACTTCCGAACAGAAGTGTTTCACCAAATTTTCTTAAATTTTGGATTGATGTAAATAAAATATATGTATTGCTGTTCCTCCAATTTTTATAATGTTGTTTCTCAATATTTTACTTTAAAACATTATAGCATTAAGATTATTGGTAAAATAGTTTTATATTTTTGATAGTTATTGAAATTTTATGCAACTATATCTAATATAAAATGATCATGTTTACTTAAACATTATTAATACAGTTTTAATTGCAAAGCTAATTTATTTAACCATAAATTGATTAAGTTTCAGGAAAATGAAACAAGATATGTGAGTTAATGCAATTTTTATTTTAGAAAAAAATGGTTTATCTACTACATAAAAATATAAACAATTAAATGTCTTTTATAATAAAAATTACTATCTATTCTACATAAAATTTTTTTACTATATTTCCCTCGTTAATGTTTAATTATAAAAATTAAATTTAAGTTGATTTTTCTGATTAATTGCTGTATTTTTGTAAGCAAACTTAAAATAAAACTTCTTTGTAATGGATTAAACCTCCGACTTTACAATTCTTTGCAAAAAAGTTACTTAAAACAGATATAAATTCGGAAAAATAAATGTAAATAATATAATGTTATGATTTTTATATTGAATGATTACGTTTAAGTAAATTTAGAAATTTACAGTTTTTTACAAAAAAAAAAAAAAAAACGGTTTGTAGATTAATAAGTTATATATCTTTGCTTCCTACTAGAAATTAAAGCATTACAGGAAAAACAAAAACTTGCAATTAATGAAATGTTGCATACATAAAAAGAATTATTCTTATAGATCTTTTTATTAATAATTAAGTGAATGCTTATTTATAAATGATAATAATTTAAATTAATTTTATGGTGTTACATAAAATATGATTGATATACTTATTTAGTTTTAATTAATTATTAATTTAGTTTTTATTCAATTTATTTATAAAATTTTAAAAACTTTGTCAATATATTTTAATGCGATAGATGGCAGCACAAATAAATTGTAACAAGTACAAAAAGTAATCGGTAAAATACTTGTTACTTTAATGGTAACTGTTCTCAGTACGTACCAAGTACATAAAAAGTAACAAGGTCCCATCCCTTCTGATAACCAGACCTACTCCGTTAAAATTGAAGCTGGCCTTTGCTATTAACGAACTAGTTTAGAAATCGCTAGTAATAGTATGTTAACAAAATGAATTATAAATTAGCAGTTAAAAAAATACCGGTAGCTATGCGTAAATGTGCGATAATTTCTACTTGGGAATTCGTTGTGTTATCAAAATGCATAATAAAATAATTTTCTCTTTTTAATCTGCACAAACAAATATTATATTTTGCAAAGATATACTTCTTTTAAGACAATTCTTAACGTTTTAAAAATGTAAATGTTCCACCCTCTTTTTCACCTAAGTTCGGAAACGTAAACATGTAATATCAGAATAAATTCTTAAAATAATTGATTCTAAATGAAATATATGATTGGCAATAAAAGTATTAGAACAGTAGGAAATTTTAAGTTATCAAGGTTAGATGTTATTTATGGTTAGATGTGGTCATTGATCGAGGCTACATATAACTATAAAATACCTATTAAAGGTCACTTTCCAGTATAATATATTTATACCAAATGTTATTGATAAAAAAAATTTCTATGACAAATTCAAATTTTGCAAAAAGCCAGAAAAAGGATGAAACGTATAAATAAAGAAGACCTAACTATTTCTTTATGTAATTGGGCAATACTATTTTCTTTTCTAAGTTTTAATTTCATTATCATTTGCAATCCGTGAACAGCTGATCCATCATGTAGAACAGTTGTAAAACACATCCAACATGTTAATGAATGATATATTAATTTTAAAATATTAAATGCTTAACTGATAAATAAGATTAATATTATATTCTTTCTCTAATATAATGATTAAATTATTCTCAAGATGGATGTCACAAAACTTTATCTCTTTGATAACAAGTGGTGTTTTGAATAATTTCGACCTATATCTGGGCTTTTGGTTTAATCGTTTTATGTTATAAATTACAAAAAGAAAAACAACAAACAAAATAATATCAACTATCAAAAATGACTTTAACCATTTTCTGTAAAATACTCAAAAAAATCACAAAAAAGAGATATCGGGAAATTAAAAACAGTTAATAAATTTAGAAATTATATGCATATATATGTAAATGTTTGGAAGATTAACCTAATTATGCTTACTATATTAAAACAATAAAATAAACATGGAGTTTACAAATGCAATATTTTAATTATTTGTTATTATTATTAAATTGTATAGTGAATTTCAAAATTAGAAGTATTTCTGAAATCAAAACAGATAAACTTTTTTAAACTATTTCCCATATCATACTCATTTTACTTGTATACCTTACTATATAATTTACATTGTTTAAAATTATATTTAAGTTCTTTATTTAACTTTAATTCTTTAAAGAGAAAAATCAAAAGTAAATAAAAATAATTCTGACAATATTATATCTAGGACAATATTGTCATCATAATCAGACTTTGTAAATTGGTAAAGGTGTTTACGTAATGGTGTTTATAAATGTATTTATGTGTGTATATATATAAGATATATCATTTACCTATTACCCGGTCGACTATTTATTATAACAGTAAAACCATTTACATTACTATAAATCAAGGGAATGAAATGGCCGATAATCTTGCTAAGGAGGGTTGCAGGATTTCAAATACTCCCTCTTCCACACTTACTTTTCTGGAGTTATACTCCCGGGAAAAATCAAAAATCTCGGAGGAGTGGGAAACACCCCCACCCATAATTGGTACAAGGGATCAAAACCGGGTTTGTCCCTTGACCTCCCGTGTGACAGACGTACCCGGACTGTTCTCTCAAGACTTGCTAGCGGTCATATTAAGTGCCTCACTTTCAACGAGGGCAGGAAAACTTTCGTCACCTGCACCAAGTGCCAAAATCATCAGGCTTCTCCTGAGCATCTTTTGGATTGCATGGGTCTCTCTAGGGAGGATCTCTTTAGCAATCCTCTTTTAGTCTTCGACTTCCTTACAGTCAACGAACTCGTGGATCTAGTCTGACTCCGTCAGACATGGAGGATAAGCAACAACAACAACAACAACAAAACATTACTATAAAAGAATCAAGTGATCAAAATGTCAAAAGTATCATCAAATGCTTGAAATGTTAATCACTTTCTCCAAAATGGAAAGGTACAAATATTCTAGTTAACTTATATTTTCATTAAAACAAATTGTTTGAATTTATTGTTAATTCATACTTCAATTTTTCAGTCATAAATACAAACACAAAATATGATTTTAAATATAATAAAGTATGTAAACAAAAGAGTAGCTACTAAGCTGTTACATCTGACAGCATTTTTTACATGGAAATAGTTAACATGCTACACAACCAGCTTAAATAATAACAGTTGTTCCATATGAACATTTTTTCATAAGTGTTAATCAACAATAGAATTCCAGATGTTTTTTTTAATTTGTGGCACAATAAATCTGTCAGATTCCTACAGAAATTTTCAAATTTATTATTTCCAGTATTGCATTTTCAAGTTCTAGATGCAAAAATATTTCTCTAAGAAATCCACAATGATTTTAATGGTTGACATGGTTATACATAAAAACCATGTCATACATGCAATAAAATATTTTGTAATGTTTATGCATTGAAAAATTTTTCATTCCTTAAAACAGATCTTTGAAGAGTAAACAAAATTTAAAACCACGAATCCTTATAAGACAAAATATTTCGGTCAGTAAAAATTGACTCAAAAATAATAGTAAATAAGAAAGCATTTTAAAAATAAAATAATTAAAGTTTATAAGGAATTCACACACAATTTATTGATCATAAATGCTACAAGATCCAATATTAATTTATTGAAAATAAACATCTAAGGGCTTTGAAGTAGAATATTTTTAGAGTGTCATTTATTTCATAGGCTTGCTTCGTAAAAAACAAAAAATGTAATAAATACGTTTAAGCCTTGTAGCAATCGAATTCGATTTTAAAAAATTTAGCATTGAAAAATTTATTTTACTAATTGATTAAATATAACTAATATATGGAATGAAAAAATGCTTCTGTGCATGATACATTTTTCTATTCCTCACACGGTAATGAAATTATTCTAAAACATACAATGACAAACATTTTCCAATGTCTTTCTCTTGTTGTCATGTTATCAACAGTTTATGAAGTTTTCTTAACAAGTAATTAAATAATATTTCAACATAAAAAAATATATTATTCTTGCATCATTCATAACAATTCTATACTGATATAAACAACTATAATAAATGCGTACTTACCTTATATTTCTCTTAGCTCACAGACACAACATCGAATATTCCGCCATTTCACATTAATGGCTGACTCAAGCATTTCGCAGTATCTGACGTCATATTGTCACGCGGTATACACAATAAATGTGAAAATTATATTTCTTTCTGAAAAATTGTTTTTAAGGAGTTTTAAAAGTAAGAAGTTAAAGGAAAATTAATTAACATCCCCCCCAAAAAAAACAGTTATTTGGAAAAAGTAGTCTTTGACGATAAAATAAAAAATAGCGCTTCAACTAATTGTCTTAATTTTGCTGGCCAACAGCTTCAGGGCCAACAATGGCCTGAATCTGTTGACCCACTACTTATCATCCAGCACCGGCCCGGTTTATTTTGGCCAGCACTCATCCGTGGCCGTAATGGCCCCATCAAACAACCATCAGCGGCTTGCCGTGGCCAACAGGAAACCGGCTTGGCCAGCAGCGGCCCGTATTTTTGCCGGTAGTTTGTGTTTGCTGGGAAGAAGGATTTTTCAATGAACTTTCGTGTTGGAATACGATGAGAGATGGGAAATTTTCTTTCACTTTCAATGGCACTTATTCAGGATGAAACACATTTAATTTCTTTGGCACATAATTCGTAAAACTGAATTATTTGCAAAGCATTACACAGAAAATTTAGCAGCACTTGATATACATTAAATGATAGCACTTTAACACATATTGTAGCTGTAGAACAAGACGATTCTTGGAGGAATCATTTATTGGATAAAAATAATTTCTCGTCAAACATCAGGGCGACACTTAAGCAAATTCAGACTTGAGCTGATCTTTTCAAACAAAGCATGCATTCTTAGTAAAAGGAATGTGCATCCCGTGTTAGGATGACACTTTTTCTTTTAGACTCCTGGCGAGTCGATTATTTGATGATCATATTTTGACGTTTGGCGCTACTATATAAACACATGATTCCAAATATAACTATAAATAGGAATAACAAAGTTTTCAGGAACATATGTTGATTAGTATTATTAAAGTTCCAAATCACAATTTATAACAATAATGGCACATTACATGTAATTTCACAAAACAGCTACAGAAAAGAGCAACGAAGAAAACCACTTCAATATCTTTAGTGATTTGGGAAATTCACTACTTGCGCCTAGCGCCATCTACCCACTTAAACAGGGAAGGTAACAGTAATTATAACCGCTACAACACTCAAATTCGCTCTCTCTGGAGGTCAAGAAAAAAATTAGAAACTGAATACTCACAAATTCCAGCACTTCAACACACTGGAGAAACAACAATTTCAAATCAGAGAAAAACACAAATAATTGTTCAACACTGAAAAACAAGACATTTAGAAAAAAGTGGAAAACAGTAAGCAAACAGATTTACATACAGAAACCGTAATAGAAAACACAATTAAAAGTCTAGAAACAGCTAATTTCGAAATTAACACCAAGGAAATGGCACCAGACCAAATAATAAATAGCATCAAAAACTGGAAAACCAAAAAGCTCCAGAATAACAGCAAATAGCTGAAAAAATTAAAAAAAGACAATTAAATACTTTGTTAACATAACGCAAATAATCAATAGCATTATTTAACTAACATACTCTCGAAATATATGGAACGAAATATATGCCTTCATAAACCCGTACCTAAGCCTGCAAAAAACTACACGCAGTCAGAAAATTATACTGATAATCCTAAATTTAACTATTAGCAAAATAGCAGAATAAATATTAAACAAAATCAATAATTTCATTGGAAAAATTATTATTCACGAACATTTCAGATTTAGACACTACCGTGAAGATATTAAGTAACACGATTTATTATAAAAATTTTATTTAACATAGTTCATATAATTTTAGGATTCGTATGACACATTTCCTCTTTTTCCATTTCTAACATCCAGATAACATCTTTAATTTGCTGACTTTCACCTTTGTTTTTCAAGTTTTAAACAGCAACTATAAATTTAATTACGAATGTTAATAGAATAAGTAAAATTGTTTTTTTTAAATATATATTTACATTATATATTTTAGAACTACTCCAAGAAATTTATCAAGCTAAAAAGTTTTTCAAATTTAAATAGTTCAAGAAATGTGCATATATAATTAACAATTTTAAGCCAGACTATTTTAAAGGCATTATTTTTTTGCCACATAATGTGAATACTTTTTTCCAATAAATATTTAGATGAAAGAAATAAAACATTATGTAAGTTTTGTGCTCTGCTCATTTTATAAAAAAATAGTGAAAAATATATAAAAAGATCATCATAAAGTTAAATTATATACATTTACGTTTTCTAGGTCATGAGTGATAAATTTCTGTTTTAAAAATTTGAATTATTTTGTTTTTTAAGAATGGATGATATTTAAAATTATGGAGACTGAGAATTACATAGCAATTAAAAGTTCAATTACATGGAACATTCATATGTAATAGAAATTATATGATAAAAACTGTAAATAATTCTATTTCATGATCACTTATATAGCAATACTATAATCTTGATAATTTGTGTGATATTGACCTTTGGATTATTTTCTGTAAGGAATTTTTTTGATCTCGGTTACGAGTAAGAAATAACTTTCTCATTACCCATTCAATTAATAAACTACAATTTTTCTATACAATAAACTTATTTCAGTGATTATAATACACTTCATTACTTTATTTAATCGTTATAATAGAAATTGGTAGGGTACAGTTGCATAGTAAAAATATTTTAACATCGGATGATGGTTTAGAGGACCACTATAAAATAAAAATGTACCTTTTTACCATGCCTTTGCAGTAAAAATGATGCCATAATTATCGTCTAGTTACAACTACTTGCATATGTTTTTTGGATTCAATAGTATTGCAAATACTTTTAATTTTGGATCAAATGTCTTTGTCTTTAGATTTTCACCACAAGTCTTCTACAAAATATAATTCTTAATAATGGCAATCCATACTTCGAATAATTTTTTGCTTACGACATTTCACGTTTCAACCTTTCTAAAGTGCAGTGAAACTCAACAAATCATACATAAACAAATTTACTCTTTGATTAACTTTATGTTTAAATTTTAGATGCAAAAGAATTAATGCATATTTAAAAATATTGGAGTTTGTATTAGACTCATAGAGTTAATGTATATAATATTGTAAATTTTTTATTTCATTGCACGTAAAAATATAGCTACCTATATACTACGCAACCAAACATTACAGAAAATAGATAGCTATATTGGAGTAAACTTGATGTGCTAAATTTTGGCAAAACTTGGCTCCCTATATTAGTCCTATGGAGGCGCCCCAAGATAGGACTAATATATCTAGGCGTACCATAACTGACATTATAAGACCAATAAATTTTTTCATGGCATATTGGAAATTCTTGGCCCCCATTATTAATCCAATCATGGGGAAAACTTGGCACCCATGATAGATCCATTATTGTGCTTATCTTGGCATTTTTACTAGACAATAACTTTGCAACCATTATTGGGGGTATTTTGACCAAGACTGCCAATATTTAGCCAAGCTATTTTGCTACTTGGGTTGTTACGTGTTAAGTGTTCCACTCACAGTATTTCAGTAGTGACTATGGTTAACTTGTAATAAATAACATGCAATACAGACACCGTCACAGTTGGCTTATATTAAGTTTTCCGACCCGTTTAGATTGCATCCCGATACACGTCAGACGTTCATATGGAGAACGTCAGGTACCCAGTTGAACGTATTGAATGCCAAATTCAAAGACGTGTAGGAGTGCTTGTTCGGGGATACAATATACATGGCGCCAAAACAGATTTCTTGTTGAAAATATTAGAACCATAAGAGATACCAAATTTATCAGGATATCATTCCAGAACAACATGATCGTTTGTTGAGGGATCCCGTGAGTGCTGAATTTGTGTTTATGGATGATAACGCCCGTCTTTACCGTTCTAAAATTCTTAAAAACTGCCCAGATTTGGAGGATATCAACCGTAAGTAATGGCCAGTATTCTCACGAGACTCGAATCCCATAAAGAGTGTGTGGAACATACTTGGCTGACAATTCGCACCCTCAACGACCCCTGACATCAGTATCAGTGGGCATTGCTTTCTGAGTGCAGTTCTCGGCCTTAACTACAGCTCGATAATGTGATCCTCAGCATGCCTTGGAGTTGTATGGGCGGTATTTTCTCGCGTATGGGAACATTAAGATGCATTAACCATCATACTAACACCATAATTTTCAAATATTTTACAGTCGATATCTGGTCTTAGTGCTCCAGGTTGTTATAATTTATGTTTGTGAATCTCTGGTATTATACACATCCATTTCTTTTTCTCCTTCTCATTTACGTAATACATGGGCAATAGGAATAAATCATGTTTGTTTTATTTCTTTATTTCTTTGCCGGCTCTAGCATTATTCTTAAATTATGGACATATATAGAGTTTGAAATGCTTGCAATTTTTAATATACATCTTTTATAAAAACATAGATTTAAAACATTGTGATTTCTGAAATTAGAAACTGCCAAATAAAAAAAATGTAAGAATAATTTATGAGTTAAAATATAAACTTTTAATGAGTTTTCAAAGTCTTATTTATAATTCAATGAGTTAAGTTCTTTCTTTTTGCTACCATTAAAATAACACAGATGATATTTCAACTATTTCTCACGCCAGTGGCATTTCCGGACTTGAGAAATCAAAAGTAACTCACCAAAAAAAAAATAATAAGTAAATAAATAAATATAGAACATTTCTTTTGCTTAGAAAATGTTTTTTATTTACCTTTATGTATACCAGATCTCAACTATACCATCTATATTTTAAACGTAATTAAAGATGAGCGTATTTTAAACTCGTTGTCTACACTTATCTTGTTAAAACTTTCTTTAATACAAAAATGAGCACTTGACCATTTTTTAAATTATTCAATTGTTAAGGCATTAATATATGAGCTGTGTTCGAATTGATATATAAGACGCGGATAGTTACAGCAACCAGATCTGAGTTGTGAGCGCCAAGAACATCATTACTATCTTCCGTCATGTTTTTCCAAATTTATGTGCATTCTTGTGCTTTGCTAAATATATTTTCTGAAGTTTATCAATTGTAATCTGCAATTCTAACTGCATGCATTATGCGCTTCTACCTTCAGATCTTTAATGCTCGCCATTTTCTTAGTGATAGCTGTACTTGAATTATTGATGAGAGAATTTTGTTTTCTGTTCAAAAACATTTTTACGAAAAAAAAATTGTTTCTTAGTTTTCAGAATCATTCTTTAACTGAAGTGAATATAAAAAATTCAGGAACAGATCAAAGAATGTGATACATGTTGCATTCTTATTAGAAACTCTAACATTTGACCTTAATAATATGCTGCTTTGAATTTTAAATTTTTTATAGAAAAGCATGCGAGAAATTTTAGGTCAAATATGCATTTTTTATGCACTGACGAAAATTTCTTTTTACTTTTGAATGATCGATCATAGCTTTAAGAAAAATTATATTCGTGCAAAGTGAGATTCAAGTATTAGAAAATATATTGATAATTGTATCATCATTTTTAGTGTCTGTTTATGAGTTCAAGTTCATTCAGAAAGTCATGAAATATTACATGTCTATTAAAATTTTTAATGACCTCAAATTTTGGCATTTTAAGATGATGAAGAAATAATATTTTACAAATGTAAAAATGTATTCCGTGACAGAAGAGTTTATATATATATATATATATATATATATATATATATATATATATATATATATATATATATATATATATATATATATATATATATATATATATATATATATATATATATATATATATATATATATAGTATATGTGTGTGTGTGTGTGTGTGTAAGTGTGTGTGTGTGTGTGTGTGTTACTTTCTTTTAGTCACTAGAATAGGAATATATGAATATGAAAGGTTTTCATGCAGTTGTTAATAATTATTGTTGTTGTCGTGACCTAGATAGTGCCGAAAGTTTTCTGTATGAGGGCCGCCAGTTCCGGGGCCTGGAGGCTGTAGAGAATCTCTTGAGGTGGTCCGCCAAGTTGAAACAGGGATCTAATGATTGCTTGGCAGTCAAAAATAGGGTCTGGTGAAAGTTCAGAATCTGGACAGTTTCTGCAGGATGTATAGGATCTTGTGTTATCAAGTGCTATTTTCGTGCCTTTGAAATGGCCTGTTCGAAGTCTGGCTATTATTGAAGATAGATTTCTGGAGCATTTAAGGTCTGGGATGGATGGCTTACTGAATTGTTGGTTGGAAATTCTACGTCGGGCGGCTGCGTTATAATCAACGAAAGTTACTGTGGTGGGCTGGTCTAAATCACGAGCTTCCTTTGCAAGAATGTCAGCACACTCATTCCCTTCAATACATTGGCAACATGGGCAGGGATCCATTGCAGAGTTCATGGCTTGTTAATTTGGCAGAGAAGAGCATTAATGTCTTGAGTGATTGTAGTTTTACCATTGCATATGGCTCCTAATGCGGATTTTGAATCTGTAAAGCATACCACACCCTCGGTTGAATCATCATAATAATGAGATAAGTAAAAAGAAAGGGCTTCTTTAATTGCAACTAGTTCACTAGTGAAGTTTAGTTATTAATAATTGAAATTATATTTTAAATTCAATTTTATGAAAATGTATTAATAAACATTGTTTTTAAGTCGTATAATTTATAAATACTTTATTTTTTAATATAGAAAGCTAATACAATTTAGTATACTCATATCTATATAAATGAAAATACGAACCAAATCCTACTATTACCCATTATTACTATTCTTTACATGACAATTACTGATTCCTGCTATTTCATATCTACCTATTCTATATTTTATCATTTATCTTACTATTTTATATCTTAGATTCTATATAACATAGGATTAATTCGGAATATATGGAGAACCTACAGATTAGAATGTCATACCATCTTATTCAAATCAGTATCTTCGGTATTGATATATTTTATGTTATTTTACCTGGCGTCACTATTATCTGAACTTATTTAATTAGCAAATGCTTTTATTTTTAAAATCACTGTAAAAAAGTACTGAAATATTAACGGTGCAATTGTTTTTAGATTTAACTTCGCTAAGATATTAAATTTTTAAACTTAAGAATAAATTTGTTTGTAAGCCACAAATTATTAAAATATCTAGATTTTTATAAAGCATTGTGGACAACTAGAAAATAATGGTTAATAATTAACAATTGCTTATAAAAATTACTGACTATTATTCCCGTTTATTTCAATGAATAGATAATAGTATTTGGTAACTTTAATTAATTTTCCAATTAACTTAATGGTATAAATTTCATTTACTACTGTAACGACATTTTTAAATTACAAAAACTCCAGGTGAAGTCAAGCTGTTTTGGTATGCAAAATGATAGATACATATTTCTGACCGAAAATATCTCGATTCATTTGGATATAGAAAAATTGCCTAAAAAGTATTTTTATCCTCTTAAAACCTTGCAAAGAATTCATGATTGTGTTATTAAACTCAATCATACATATATGAGAAAGCATAATTTAACTTTAATGAGGTTAGACCTTAAGACCACATTCAGAAAGCATCATTTATGAATTTACAAGTGACAATTTGGTAAACGAGCCAAAATTACCCAATGTTTTATTAGCAAACGTGCACTGTTTTATTTTGGATATCATTACACTTAGTTAATCTAAAATCTTGCTATACAAGAATCAAATGCTATTTTTTTTTTTTTTGCAAATAATCACACATACATACGCATTTTCATTTAATTTTGTGAATATCTTCCTGTTTCAGGATAATCATTTAATTATTGATTGCAACATATTAAATGTCTGCAAAATATTAAAGTAAAAGTTTGGATTATCAAATGAAACCAATACCATTTAGAAAGTTTGATGTGTATATATTTGTAATGAGCATAGGAGTGATTAATATTATTTTAACAGTACAAGATTCTTTTAAAATGATTTTTGAATAAACACAAATACAAAATGACAAGAAATTATTGCATATTTTTACAAAATTTTACAAATAATATAAAATTTAAATCTCCTATATTTATAGTAAACAAAAATACTTCGTTACTGCTTTCAGAATAAATAACGCCAGATAAAATTTGATAAAATTGAATTAAAGATATCAAATTTTATTAATTTAATTCACACGTTACAAAAATAAATAATAAAGTAACAAATCAATGCTTTCAAAAATTTATACTGAATATTTAAAAAAAATTAATTAATGATTCAAATTGTCGAATTAAATCCCAAGGTTGTCTTTTACCCTATGAATTTCAAATTTTTTTCAAGTAAAGCTAAATTAACTCTCATATTTTAATATTATAAATTTTAGACCTTTAAAAATAAAAGATTTTAATTTAAGTCACATTAATCGAATTAAAGCCTATAAAATAATTCATTTCCAGTATCACACAAAATAATTAATTTAGCAAGAATTAGCTATTTTCTCTTGCTAATAGTTATTTTAAATAAATAATAAATTGCGAGCTTTATATTTTTCAGTAACACTTTAAATGCTTTTTCTCAACGTGCACACTCCTTATCTTTAGTCATTTGAATCCATTTCAGTTTCACAAATATAGATATTTATTTCATTAAGTGAACTGTATCACTTGGAAGTTAAATTACAACACATTTCCAGCTAGAGAATTTTCATATTTGATTGAAATAATTTTCATTCGAATCACATGCAAATGCCTCCTTAATAAAGGAAATAATTTTTATGACTTTTATATTTCATATCAAACGCGTTTGTTTTTGATTCAAATCAAAATATCTTTATAGCATAATATTAATACGGGAATAGGATAACAGTTTATTAATTATTTAGAAATAACATCTTTCTGAATTTAATTTTATAATATTTTTGAAGCTTAATGTTTCGTTATGCTTTTTGTTTTACTAATTTAAAGCTACTTATTTAACATTAAATTAATTTATAATAGATATCATTAGTAATTTTAAATTCAAAAGTATTATTGACATTTATGTAAATTGTTATAAAATTCTTAAAATCAATAGATATAAATAAGTTATTCAAAAATATAGAAAGAGAAATAATAAAAATGTCAATATATTATTCATATCAAATTTACATTCTTCTCGAAGGATAGATTATTTAAAGCAAAATATGCTTCCCTAGTCTGAATTTATATTATAATAACCAATGCGTAATATACACCTTAATAAAACTACACTTGGTAAAAAAATAACGTTTAACACTTAAGAATAGTTTCGTTTACTTTTAGATTTTTCAAAAATGAAATTAACAACAATATATATTTATTACTTTTAATTGTCTATTCAAAAAAATTGTCCTGTTTGACAACATCATTTTAATAAGATATTATTAATAATGGAGTGTTGCAAAAAACTCTCTAAACTCATAATATGCTTTCATTCCAAATTCTTAGGATGTTAATATAGTAAAAAATTATTTATTATATTTTTAAAATTTTGGAAAAATATTAAATATAATATTTGCAGAATATTGAAATAGAAAATATAAGTTATTGATGCAAACTAATTACATAGGAAATTCCATTTTTTTCAATAAATCTTATGCTTAAGTCACTGCACCTATGTACGGCAATAAATATCGTAATGTTAGCGTTTTTATAAAATATTTTTGAATTTCATAACTTACATATGTAAAAAGAAGCTATCATAAACCTCATAATTTTTCTGCATTCATTTTCTAAGTCAATTACTCGATTTATAGAAGTGAAAATATATATTTTTTAATAAATAGTTCGATATTTTAAGCATTTAAGCGATTTCTTGAAATAAGAACAAGCTACATGATAAGAAAAGAGTCAAATCATTAAAATAATATTTGACATTTCGAATGCAGGAGTTAGAGTAAAAAATCTTGAAAGAAAGTCAACTGAAAATCTCTCTTTGCGTTTGAATTTGTTTTTAAAAAAATATCTGAAAAATTTACAGCAGTAGTTTTTTTCTTTGCAATTTATTTCTGGTCCTTAAAGGCTGTTCTCTAGTTTTTATATTATTGTACATTAAAAAAAAACACAAAAAAGTTCCCATAACATTTATTTTTGAAATTAATGTACCAATTTAAAATATTTTTTAAGTGACAATCTTTCTTCCTTTAAAAGATTTGATTGAAATGGGTTTGAAGTATTTTATCACTGCATAAAGAATATATTTTCATAGAGAACAGATGATAAATTGTTAAAATGGTCTACGAAAAATATTGATTTTCTAATACACAATAATATATTGATTTTCTAATACACAAGATTTCTCGATAAATGTGAATCTTCTTGCATATTTTTCATTAACTAATTTATTGAATATTTAAATTTTATTCTGTTAATTCATTTATTATATTCAAAGAATAAAACATTTCCCCTATAATATAACACAGTATATTTCGTTCACAGTTGCGTATATATCAAAAGAAAAAACAATTTTTGTGTCTATATAAGTAAGTCAAATTGCATAAATTACAAATTGATATTTTAAAGATTTTTAATATTCAATTGCCATTATTGAAAAAATTAAATACCTCCCATAAGCTTCATAACGAATAGTAAATTAGTGAATAAATACTTATAAAAATAGATTTATTTAAATATATCTTACAACCAGTTTCAATAAAAATGATCAAAAACAATATTTAAGATTAATTTCTAAAATTTCGAGTAATTTAATAAACAAATTAAAGATCCAAAGTAAATCAAGAAGGAAATCAAAATATATCTTGATATTCAGTGGAAAGAGAGATTTAGATATTAAATTTTATTAGAAATTTAGATATAAAATATATTTTCAAGTATTTTTAATTTTAAAACTAAATTTTATATCATTTTCAATTTGTTCAGGGAATTGCCTAAAAAAATAGAATTCCTCCGGATTTCGTATAATTGCAGTTTAATATCTACTAAAAATTGTATAGCAAACAACTAACTAATAAAGATATCCTGTAAGTACCGTTATTTCCTGAAATAATGCTGTGGTATTTACGCGTTCACAAGTTAAAATTTTATTGCAGCATACCTATATGTGGCACTAACATATACTTGAAAAAATAAAATGTGTTTTATTGTAGTTTGTAAAATGGTCAGAAAAATTGATTAGAAATCGTTGAAAATATCATCTGTAATATTAGGGTTCATACAACAACATTCATCATATTTTTTAATAATATTTGATAGTGTGGACATATAATAAACATAGTATGAACATGGTATAAACATACAATAAACAACATTTTTTCAATTTTTTTTCATTCATTGTTGCAAATTTGAATCAATTAATAAATAATTTTTCATGCGTTTTATTTTTATTTAATTGGTATAGTCAATGATCAAAACTTGCTACAAATAAAACCTATCTTTGTATTTTTCTGTGAATTTTTGTGTTATAGACATTTTAACAAGTAAAACAAAAAATACCAAGTTACATTTATTTTTCCAAATATCGCCAAGAATACCCTACAACTCTATGGAATGAGACACACGACAGCCCAAGACAGCAAAGTTTCTTCCAACGAGGGGATTATCTCATTTGTAAATTACAGGAAGTAATTTACAATTGCGATAAATTCAATGCGATATATTGAAATTGCGATAAATTGAATATTACAATGCGATTTTGTGAAAATATTGAGTGATAAGATAACGAAATGTGAGATTTCTGAAAAAAAGTTAAATATTTAAAATAATCTTTATTTAATAAAATTCTCGTTGTTTCAGCATAAGATTATTCATTTTCAAATAAATATATATCTCAAATGAGGCACTTGAAAACTTTAGATAAATATTTTGTGTTTCTAAAGTTATATTTTTCTTGAAACAATGCTCAAAACTTAACAACTCTGCTTTTTCTTTCATGTCCTATTTTTAGCCCTTAGGCTCGGTTCTCTATTCAACAATTCTTTACCAAAAAGTTGGCTGCCGCGCATCCTGTGCTTCAAGATTTAATGGCCATTTTGAAGCTTTTGTCTCATCAATGTTCAAACATTTTGTTCTTTCTTTTCTAAAGTTGTTTGAAATATAATTTTGAAATTTATGATTCACGTCTTTATATTTTAAAAATATGTATTGAAAATAATATTGTTTGCTTATTTTTTTACAGAAATAGAGGTTTATTTAATAAGTAAAAATCTGTGTCAAGTTTTAAAATTTTCATAATAATCTAACAAATATATAATTTTTAAATTTTGTAAGATATTTTGTGTTTTTTGTAAAATATGAATTTATTTCATTAAAAATTATGCTCTTAAAATATAAAAAATATATAAATATATAGAAACTGATAAAAATTTGTCTTTTTAAATAAAATTATATAACCAGTTTTAAAATAGAAGAGAATCATATTTAAATATGTGAAATTGTATCACTCTGGAGAAAGAGATATTTTTCTTGTTGTAAATTTAAAGTACTTATCCCTTTGAATATGGAAATATAGTGTTACCCAAATACATAATAAAATTCAAATATTCAACTAATTTAGTAGATGTCTGTTTTACAACAATGATTTTACTCTCTCTGTCTGTATTCATTGTAGTTTATGAAAAGGTCGGCAAAATAAGTGTTGTCAATATATTGTTTTATTTTCTTGTTATTTATAAAGAGAAATTTCAAGGTAATGATACAAATAATAAAATTAAATGAAAAATTAGATTTGAAGACTCTAATAAATAAATATAATATCATCTAATGATATTATATTTATTTATTGTATGACAATATATGTTGATACTGATGATATATGAAATATATCATCAGTAACTGTGTAAAAAAGTAAAGAAAAAATTTCAATATCATGATAATAGTACTTAGAGCAGACAATTTATTATAAGTTGCTTGTTATTTTGTTACTTTTAAAAAAGTTATAATTGATTAAAACATTTCTATCTTTAACTATCTTATCCGAAGGACAAAATAGAAAATAATGCTAAACAATATATATATATATATAAGAGCTTTTGTCTCAATGGTGTGGTTGTCTCACTGGTGTTGTTGTGTGTAGTCTCAATGGTGTGGTTTATTTGTCGCTCAACAATTACTCTTGTATTCGAGGTCTCATTAGATAGGAATTCACTATAATGTGGATTCTGAACCATTAGAACCATCTAAAGCCGAAATCGGATTTGAATTGTCTCGTCGCCATGGAACTGGTAGCAGCACTCGCAAGAGCTGTTGTCCGCAACATCATGCACCTTCAAGAACTACTCATTATTTTTTTAATTTGCTTACAGTTCGTTATTGCAAATATTTCTTATATGCTTTTTTTCATTTCTTTTTCGTTTTAAAAATAATAACATTTTCAGTTTATTTTACTTTGTTATTTGAATAAAAGTTGTAATTACAATCATCGTTCATCTCTATTCTATTTAGTGATTACAAAATTTTCTGACTTTTATTCACATATTTTTTACATACATTTTTTATTTTATAGTTTTATATGTTATAAAGTGTTGCATTTATGTGCCATATGAACCATTTTTAAAAATAATCTTTTACTTCAAAGAGCTACAGCTTTCGAATTAAGTAGCGTTTGAAAAATATTCTTAATATTTTCTTTTTCTTATTGTAATCTACAAGATTCCAATTCAAAGAATCATAACATAAATTTAGAATTGTTTGCATTTAAATTACATCGGTAAATCTATTTGAAGGAATATTTATTTGGGATAAAATTTAATCGCAATTTATAATAAGTCATACGATTTTAATCTCGTATATTATTCCACATTTACACTTTACTCTTTGAGATAAAAGTTAATTTTATACATTATTTTGAATAAAAATGTTTTCTTTGAATTAACTGTGAATTATTTAAAAACATTTGAAATGCCTGTTGATTAGGTTTGCTTTTTAAGACAATATTCAACGCATTATATAAAATATTATTGCATGTGTGGTAGCAGACATCTTTTGCATCGCATTACTTTCTTTTTAAATTTCAAGACATGAGAACTTGAATTGTGGCACCTTTATAGAGAAACAAATGTATATAACTTAAATTATATATGTGGGTTCTTCTCTTCATTGTGTCAGGAAAAGACACATTATTGTTTAAATGATATAATTATGGTTTTGGACAAAATGAGGAAAAAGTTATTTACAATATTTACAATTAAATCACGATCTAACATCTTAGATAGTTATAATTCAAATCAAGTTCGACATCTATTCGTGTTTTCACGTCATCTCCTCCGCGTCTCTGGCGGCAAGGCCGTGAATGTTCCTGAGTCTGTCTCTGGCAAGTTCTCTGGTGGCGCTTTCAATCCCACAAGCATGTGAGTGGCCCTCTGGCGGCACTTTCAATCCCACAATCGGCCATTCTGATGACACTAGCTGACCTCAGCATTCGTCTGGAATCAGAATTTCCTGAAAAATAATGAAAAGGAGCAGTAACATGTTCAAGAAAAATTTTTAAAGCAGTGTTGTCAATTCTCGTCTAATTCGTCTTTTCAACCTCTCATCCAAATCATCGTCGTTGTCCCTTGAATCTGAGATTCCGTCGTGGAGGAATTCTTCGTCTTCATCTGGTTAGAGCATTTGTAGCTGCATCTTCATTTTAGTCATTGGCCATCTTCAAAAGGAAACGTCTTGAACACATCTCAGTTATTATTCTTTTTTAAACAATTAAAAATAACAGTCTGAAATAAAAAGTTTTAATCTTAAAAAAATAGCAATTCTGTAGGTAAATAAGTCAAAGTCAAGAGTTGGTTGTCATCGGTACCTTCTTTTCCGCTTTCAGCACATTTTAAGTTACATCGGACTAAGGCTTCATGTACTCAGCGCAAGTACTAGTAATCAGGGGACTTTCGGTAAAACCAATTTTTTGAACATCGTAGATGTCATTGCTCTTAACTTTTATTATTTTGTATGTATAGGGGCCTAAGTATTTGGGTTTTAACTTGAGACCTGGATCTTGTATGCGTTTAATAGCAACAATATCATTTAATTTGAATTTTCTTGCTTGTTTTCTTCTTAAATGATAGGTTTTGTGATTTTAATTTTGAATTTTTAAAATTTGTTTTTTAGCTTCTTTTCTAAGGTTATCGCGATTATTAATAAAATCTAGTCGCATTTCTTGAATGTCTTTTGTTGTTTTTGTTCGGGAAACTTAATTACAGCTTTCGTTTTATTTGTTGACGGGTGTAATTTACCATTTATTATTTTATAGCCCAAATATTCTATTTCACGTTTCAAAAATTTACATTTCTTTAAGTTCAATTCCAGTCCATACTCCGACGCAGTTTGCAGGACAAGTTTAAGTTTTCTAACACCTTCGGTTTTGTTTTCAGCAGGAATAATTAAGTCATCCATGTAAATCACTACAACGCAGTCTTTTAATAATTGTCGAAACACATTATTAAGGTATTTCTGAAAAATACTCGGAGAATTAGTTAATCCAAATAGACACTTCAAAAACTCATACTGACCATCGTGTGAAACGAATGAAGTGTATTTTCGGGAATTTTCTTCAACGTCAACAGGGAAGAAGCCATTTCTGAAATCCAAAGTTGTGAACACTACAGAAGAATGTAATTTATCTATTACGTCATCAATAACTGGCAAAGGGAAATGTTCACGAACCGTCTTCTTATTAAGCCGTCTATAAGCAATACAAAGTCTGGAGAATTATCTTTTTTCTTAACCAATACTACAGGTGAAGAGAAATCAGAAGAATTATTACGAATTATTCCTTTAGCTAACCATTTTTCAATTTGAGCTTCAACTATTTTTTCTCAAAAGGTGGAAGTCGTCGGGGGGATGAACACATACGGGTTTCATCTGTTAAATTTATTTTCATCTTAACATCAAAATTTTTCATTTTATTAGGAATATAATTTTTTATTAATGAATGTATTTCAGAACACAATGATTTATCTTTAATGTGACTTAGATTGCTTTCCGACTCATCGTTAAGATTTACAAAATTAATTGAGAAATTATCTATTTCGTTCTGTTGTTGTTGTTGCTTATCCTCCATGTCTGACGGAGTCAGACTAGATCCACGAGTTCGTTGACTGTAAGGAAGTCGAAGACTAAAAGAGGATTGCTAAAGAGATCCTCCCTAGAGAGACCCATGCAATCCAAAAGATGCTCAGGAGAAGCCTGATGATTTTGGCACTTGGTGCAGGTGACGAAAGTTTTCCTGCCCTCGTTGAAAGTGAGGCACTTAATATGACCGCTAGCAAGTCTTGAGAGAACAGTCCGGGTATGTCTGTCACACGGGAGGTCAAGGGACAAACCCGGTTTTGATCCCTTGTACCAATTATGGGGTGTTTTCCACTCCTCCGAGATTTCTATTTCGTTCTTGTTAGTGTGGAACGATACTTCATTGGTTGAAACTATTAAAGTACCTTGATTTATAATGTCAGTTCCTACAATTAAATCAAAACTTACAGAGTCATCATTTATAACAAAAATATTTGTATTAACTTTCGAATTTTAAATTTCAACTTCTGCCTTAAAATAACCTAGTGGTTTAATTGATTTCATTCCTAAACCAGTCAACGAAATATTCGATGAAGGTAAACTAACAGTGTCTTAATCTTATTGAATAAACTCTTTTTCAAAATCGTTTTCTAACTTCCAGTATCAATTAATGAAGTTACATTCAAAGTACCAATTTTAACATCCTTAAGAATTAAGTTTTCAGAACTTATTGCATTTATTTTCGGGTTTTCATCAAATGAATTTGTTTCTTTTGATTTCGGACATTCCGAAGCTTTATGCCCAAAAGTCTGACATGAAAAACATTTTCATACCGGCGTCGCTCATTTCCTCAGCTAAAAAGTTCAAAGAACAAAATTGCTCAAGTATTCTTTTTCCTATTTCAGATTTATTTCCTTCGAAAGAGAT
This sequence comes from Latrodectus hesperus, assembly GCA_037975125.1. Lineage (NCBI taxonomy): Eukaryota > Metazoa > Arthropoda > Arachnida > Araneae > Theridiidae > Latrodectus > Latrodectus hesperus. The sequence goes on along the minus strand of JAJQOW010000764.1, from coordinate 21,304 downwards.
ATTTAAAATATTAGAAATTGTAATTAATTCGTTCAAAGAAAATTTATCTTCTATTACTTTTAATTTCGTTTTAAATTCTTCACTTTCAATAGCAAAACTAAAACCAGAAAATTTTCTTATACGCTTTTGATTTGACCGATCTCCGTCAGAATTGAAAATAAATTTATGTAGAACTTTTACTTTGTCCGACTTAATGATCTGCAATGCAATGCGTATCTTTTTCATATCATTTAACTTCATCTTGAAATAAAAAAAATGTACGTACCTTTTTCAGTTACTTTTATCTTTGTAAAGACAGTATATCCAAAATCCAAAGTTGAAATATTCGGAATACCAAACTTGAAAAATCAAAGTACCTTCATAAAATAATTAACAAATTTTTCATCATCGTCATAACCATCACATCAACACGAAAATCCGAATCTCACTTCTTTCAATTTTGTTTCCTATCCCACTTCTGACACCAATTTTGTGGGTTCTTCTCTTCATTGTCAGGAAAAGACACATTATTGTTTAAATGATTTAATTATGGTTTTAAGCAAAATGAGGAAAAAGTTATTTACAATATTTACAATTTAATCACGATCTAACATCTTAGATAGTTATAATTCTAATCAAGTTCGACATTGATTCGCATCTTCACGTCATCTCCTCCTCGTCTCTGGCGGCAAGGCCGTGAATGTTACTGAGCCTGTCTCTGGCAAGTTCTCTGGCGGCACTTTCAATCCCACACAAACATAGTTATATATACATATATATATATATATATATATATATATATATATATATATATATATATATATATATATATATATATATATATATATATATATATATATGTTATAAATAAATAAAATATTAAAATGTAATATTTAAATTATTGAATAACTATAAAAAAATCTTATTCATAAAACGTAAGTTTCATGAAAAATTAAGATTTTTTAAATGTTAGAGTATGTAAATAGAGAGAGATATTATTTATAATTTATTTACATTTCAAAATTTCCTTGATATTATTAAAACAAATTTCTTTGATTATTCGTATAAGCAAAGCTTTTATATTTCTGATTGAAGCTATTTTATTCTTTAATTTAGTTCTTTGTCATTATATTAAAATAAATAGTTTTATAAAATTATATATTTATTTCTCTGTTATGTATTCTTACAATTACGGGAGACATTTATTTAAAAAATTCACAAAGTACAACTTAAATAATAGTATAAATTACTGCTTATCAAGTTAAATATCTAAATTTGAAATTAATTTTTTAATTTTTATTTAACTTTGAAAAAATTCTTTGTAAACGTGAAAGTATAAAAAAATTAGTTTCCATATTACTTATCGCTACATAAGCTGTGAAATAATTAAATATTCAAAATGCTTTGATCACTGTTTGACAATGTAATAGCTGATAAATTTATGAATATTAAGTGATCAATACAATCAGGCTTATGTGTCTTCAAGATGTGACAATAAGCATATTATTATTTAGGATAAATTATTATTTTACATATTGATATATGGAATGATGAACTCTAAAAATTGCACTACTTTGAATTCAAGAAACTAATATGCATTTTATATGGGATTACATAATTCATTGGTACATAATAACTTAGATAAAGTCAGCAGTCAAAAAGAGAAGATAAATTTTCACTAAAATAATATAATAAATAATTAAACTAATACAAATTTCATTTTACTGTTCCAAAATTTCAAATTTATTAATGCATATCAAATTTAATGCATGAACAAGAGAATTTTACAAATCCATTCCCATCAAAACTGATATTGCTTACATATTGAAATTGCATGATTGTTATCAATATATTGCTCACAGCTGCATAAATAACTTACCAATATTAGTAATAATATAATAATAAATAACTCAACAATTATATATTCTAACTATTTTTCTTATAATATCTATTCATCAATGAAAAATAGTTTTAAATAAGTAAAATGGTAATATTTTGTGTTTATAAAATTATATTTTAGTTCCACATCAAGATTCCCGAAATTTTTATATTTTAGAGCTAGTAATGTTTAGTAACACTGTATGTTACGTCTACCAATATTTATACGTTTTATATGTATATTTAGGGCCGTGTTGGTCTAGTGATTAGGGTCACAAAGCTCTCCTAATGACATTAATAATCAGGTTTTTAAACTCTCCAATAATATTATAAATGCTTATAATAACTCTTCCATTAAAACTAAGTTCATCAATAATTATATGGCTCTTCCTAAAGATATCAAAAACTTGATCAAGCAACGCAATAAAATCAGAAAACACTATCAGAATACTTTAAATCCAGCCTTTAAAACTCAAATGAATGCTTTAAATAGAATAATTAAAGAAAAATGTGCCACTCTAAAACAAGAAAATTGGGAAAATAAAATCACCACCCTTAGTACTCAAGATAACTCCCTCTGGAACTTAACTAGAATTTTGAAAAAGGATAAAATTACCAATAAAGCTATCCTTGCTACACATGGTTTTGTTTATACTGATGTTGAAAAAGCAGAAATCTTCGCAAATACCATGGAAAATCAATTTCAAGAAAACTCCTCTCCCAACAATAACAACTTCACTGAAAATATTATAAATGAAACTTATTCTTTTCTGCAAAATCATCAAGAAACACCTATTGAAAATACAACTGAAGAAGAAATTATTAACATTATTTCCAAATTACAAAAACGCAAAGCACCTGGATTTGATAAAATATCCAATAGTATTATCAAAAATATTCCTGCTAACTATATCACACATATAACCAATATTTTCAATTCCTGTTTAAATATAAATTACTTCCCCGACTACTGGAAAGAAGCTGAAATCATTTTATTTCCAAAGCCGGGAAAAGATCCCACATACCCTGAAAACCATCGGCCCATTAGCCTACTACCTACCTTATCAAAAATTTTTGAAAGAATTATATACAATAGACTAAAAATATACTTACATTTAATTCCAACTGAACAATTTGGGTTCAGACAAGATCTATCCACCACCAAACAACTCATCAGAATCTGTGAATTCATTGGAAAAGGATCCTATCTTAAAGAATACTCTGCTTTTCTAATGTTAGATGTCGCCAAGGCCTTTGACAGGGTTTGGCATCAAGGCCTCATTTATAAATTATTGCACCTTGGAATTGCTCACAATATTGTTTTTATCATTAATAGCTACCTTAATCATCGTAAATTTCATATTAAACTCAATAATTGTATTTCCACCACCAGACCCATAAATGCAGGCGTCCCGCAAGGAAGCATTTTAGGTCCAATACTATATTTATTTTATACAGCTGATTTTCCTACAAATGATGATAGACATAGCCTTACTGCATTCTATGCAGATGATACAGGAATCATAGTTAGATCCAAGAATCCTAATCATGCAATTTCTAAACTTCAAAATAAAATTATAGATATAGAAACTTGGTGTGAAAATTGGAAAATTGCTATTAATGCTACTAAATCTAAACTCATAGTAATAAGCAGAAAACCAGGAAAACATAAAATCTATAATCAACTCTATATCTTTGGCCAACCTATTGAAAATGTTTCTCAAGCAAAATACCTTGGACTTTTAATTAATAAAAGACTCACCTGGACTGCTCATATTAAATCAAAGATTACCGCTGCATGGCTTGTTTACTTCAAACTCAGATCACTAATTGGACCTCAATCAAAATTAAATCTAAAACTAAAAAGGCTACTTTATATTTCCACTATAAGACCCATCATCACATATGCTTCCCCTGCCTGGTGTTCCATCTCCAAACAAGATCTTCAACTCATTAATACCTTTCAAAACAAAATTCTTCGAAGAATTGTAAATGCTCCTTATTTTATAAGGAACAAAAACATCCAAAAAGATCTCAAGCTAGAAGACTTATCACAATTTATCCAAAAACTCAACATAAACTTCTACAAGCAAGCATCCAAGTGCCTAGCCGGAAACTTCGATAAACTCTTCGATTCTTATATCCTCCCTGGGGATGCTCAAGTCAGACCTATTGCGGCCTTTTTCTCGTCGGATGCAATACTTTCTAAGGCTTTTGCCTAACTTTACTTTCACATTTTCATTCATTTAATTTCTTTCCTCCATTTTTAACATGTTAGATGAATGAGTAGATGCCTTCAGGCAGGTACTCAGCTGCACATACTCAATAGGAATAGGTGATTAGGGTATCGGCTTTCCATCTGGAAGGGTGTAGTTCGATTCCTAATGCCGCCAAAGACCCACCGAGTACATGCGATATACGCGCTCGTTAAATCTGTGGAATCGAAAGTCCTGTGGTTGGTCGTGCAGCAGTTACCATGGGTGCAATGATCTGGAAGAATTTACTTCCCCTTCAGATAAATGCCACAATTGAGTGAGTAGATCCTTCAGTGCTGTCATCTATCGGAGGATTTGAAGAGCAAAAGTCGTACTTTCACCTTCATGGTGCTCTGATTTAACTAAAGATACATTAATTGAATAAATTTCGCATAGCCAAAGGCATAGCGAGCTTGGCTTGACCAAGTGTCACTGGTAACAACAACAATATGTATTTTTCATGATTTTTATATTTAATAATGGAGTTTTTATTTCTAGGTACTTTTTTAAATTTAACAATATGTGCTTGAGTTTTAAAGTCATGCATGACTTAATCGATTAATCATGATTAATCGATTAAGTTTGTGTGATATCTCTTAAATAATTAACAACAATTAGTGAACTTTTAAAATTTTACATACTCTTTTCTAAACCTCTTATATAAAAAATGTGGTGCTTCACCACGAACATAAATCTATTTGGTATATTGCAAATAATTCTATTGAAAGATTGTTTATATGTATTTTGAAATAAAATACTTTTTTATTTTTGAATTAAAGTATATTTTATTTATGAAATAAAGTATTTTTCAATAAAAGTGGCAAAAGAAAACAGGTGACTTCAAACCGAAACTATTGAAATTGGAGCCCTACAATTTAAAAAGTGTTTGTTACATTACATATAAATTTTAGAAAAAATTTATTTTGCTTTCGTCGTTAAAGCATGATTATTTTATTCTTTCTATAAAACTGATAAAAATCCTATAAAAATTCATTACTCTATTATATATTTATTAGCACTGAATTCTCCTGTGCTATCGAAAATTTATGCAAGCACATGGAAAATTCATAATCAATGATATTTCATAAAATAATGTTGGTTTTAAATCGAAATTACAGGAAAAAACAATAATTTTATTTAAATATTGATGTTATACGTAAAATCGCATTTAAAAGGAATTTTTAGTGCTTTTGTTATCATTAAAAAGATTGATTGCGCAGGTATTTCAAGTTTCGTTTTTAAGAAAATGAGTAGGTTTCCAATTAATGAACGCATAATGATAGAGAAAGAAAATAATAGCTTAAAACTAAACCATACCTAAAATGTGTTTATGATTAGTTAGTAATTCACTGGTAAAGTATTTTGCAAAATGGCGAATATTTTTGTTTGAAAAATATTCCTCTACACTCGTAAAATTTATTGCTCATTAAGATGGGTAGATTTAAGCTCTAATTAAAATTCAAGCTGCAAGGTATAATGCACAAAGGAACTGTGCATCATGTTAATTTAGTTCTTGCAGAAAAATATATCTTAATCCGACTTTTCCGTGCTATTACTCCAGGTAAAATAATAACTTAAATAATAACAAATTTAATCTGCTTTTGATTTATAGGTAAGTTTGTATTTAAAAATATAAGGAAAGAATTTATTCCGTTTAGTTATTTTAAAATGAACAATTACTTATACTTATAAAAATATTATATTTTATTTTTAATTATTTTTAATTAATCTTGAAAAATCAAGCAATCATTACTATCTTTATTTAACATGACATTTATAGTTATTGAAATATTTAAAAGGCTATTCTATATTCACGTATTTTAAATCATTTTCATTGTTATCTATATTTAAAAAACATAATTATTTTAATGCAAATATGTTTAAGGAATTCAAAAAGCAAATTTATTAAAATCATTTTAAATAAATTTAAGCAGTTTAAATAATTAAAAAATATTAGATAGATACAGTTTCAAAATTTCGCTTACTGTGATTTAAATTTAATTTAATAGCAGGATTGTTATTATATTTCTTTCGTATAAAAGCTATAAAGGAAATTCATACATTTTGGCGACCTGTATGACAGTTTCTTATATATTTTGAATCTTCTCTAAATATTATTATCAATATATCAAGGAAATAAGATCGAATAAGCTTAATATAAAGCACTTTTAACGCACAAAAATAAATAATTCATTTGAATTTTTATAGACATAGGCCTATTACTTCATCTTATGAGAGCAGAACAAGTGGCATACGCTTTGCACATTGCTTTCGTTTTACAATTTATGATTTTTCCTTATAATATAAACTACAAATTTAATCAACTTTATATGTAATAAAATAAAATTTTTGTAAAGTAAAAATTATTTGTTAGAAAATATTTGTCGATTATTTTAACGTAATTTTTAAATATAACCTATAATTCAGAGACAGCATTATTCAAGCTACTATTGAAGTTATATATAGATGAAGCTTTTATACAGATTTAAAACCTATTATGATGTCATTAGATAAATAATGAAATAGTCTATCTGTAAAATAAATTTGGTATTTCAATTCTTGCTTCTTGATTATAGTTGATAAGGATTAGTTTTTATCCTACCATTAAAGAAAACCATTAAAATTTTAATTGATGGCTTCAAATTTTAACTGTGAAAGTTAACTTTTGAAATTAGCATGTCTATTAAAATTGCTAGTTATAACATTTCTTAAAGTAAAGCTTAAATTTCAATTGATTTTACTCAAATTTAATGAAGTTAGCAATGAATAAACTAAACTCCATGGCACGACAGCCCATGTGGGCCAAGGCCTACAGTGCCCATAACTGTTAGGGCCTGGAGTGCTAAGCATATGTCCCAGTTAGGTGGTCAGCCTAACGTAAGACCCCAGTGTTTAGTTCCCAAGCATGCTTGGTACTCAGTTAATGGACCCACTAAAGGGATGAAAGGCTGAGTGAACCTTGCCCAGCCTGAGTATCGAACCTCGGACCTGTGTCATGGGAGCGTGAAGCACTGCCACTAATCCACCGGGCTTCTGGCAATGAATAGATTTCGCTTATTAGCCGTATTGCTTTGTTAATATACGGCGAATATATTTCGTTTATCAGCCCGACATTGACCATGCAACACCAAGAAGGAGTGACCAGAAAATTATGCAAATAACAGAATAGACGCACATTATCGATTTATTCAAATAATGTGAAATAGTAGCTTTCCAGTGCAAATAGAATAGGCTATAAATTCAAGAACCGGCAGAGTGGGCAATATTCGTGTCGTTTTTGCAGCTTGAAGTTTTTCCTTGTCGCAAAGGACGTCTCTATTTGGAGAGAATAATAGAGGGAATCAGTTCCAACCGACAAACAAGTTTATGAAGGTCATGATAATCGGATTGAGAAGAACAGATCCAACGCGTGTAACGGGAGGCGTTGGCTGCCACGCAAAACACGTACACTGAATTCTGTAGCATGTGCAGGATACCCTGGATGCTTCCATATCAACCCGAAGCGTTTGAAGTCCATTGGTTGGTATTGGCCTGCGCTCATAGCGTCAGTTAAGAAGACTGCTCTTGATACAACAGCATAGAAGGCAACATCTGGAATGTTGCTTGATTAGAGTGATATGGTTAACGGAGTGGCACAGGATCATCTGCTTCAACTGATTATGATTTAACTGATACTACACACATGCCCAAAATCATCTTTATATGTGGAGACTATCTGTTTACTCAAAAACTGTGAACAAAATATATATTATTTCCAACGTCCAGGTCAGGTGGGCTTGCAGCCAGGTCCACCTCCGGCATGATTACTCCTATTATCAAAGTTTAATAATAGAGTAAGAGCGGCCGCAATAATTGTATATAAAAATAAAAAAATCGATATGTCACGAATAAGACTTATCAATGAAGCAACTGCTTATGAAGCAGAAACCAAAGCAATACTGACAACCATAGAGCATGTAATTAAGTACAGTATAGATGTATGTCAAATTCACTCACAGAGTCCCGCTCGGTTCTTGAAACAATTAAATCCTGCAAACATAATAGCAAGAGTGTAGCAAAATTAAATTTAATTTCTCTGTCAAAATCGAAATAGATCTCATTGCTTTGGGTCAAAACACATCAAGGAATAGAATGGAATGAGCTAACAGACATAGTAGCCAAAAAAGCCAAAAGGAATCAATAGTTATCCACAATGTACCATACACAAAACAGCCAATTAAAACATTGACAGGAAAGCAATAAATACAGTTATGGCAAATAAATTAGAACAATTCAAATAAAACTAGAAGATCATTCGCTATCTGTCCTAATGTTACAGAAAAAAGATTATTATCAGATTTTCTTATTAATCAAATAAAAACAGGACATGGTGCATTTGGCAAGTATCAGAAAAGATTTCATAACAAAACAGATTTATGTCAATTCGACAATGAAATGCAGGATGTTGAACATGTAATTTATAGTTGTTCACATTTTACAGGATTAAGTTATAAACATTATCACAAGAAATTCAAAATAGGACAATCTTAGAATTACTTAGGCATACTGGATTCCGGCAAGCAATAACAGAAATTATAAACGAGATATTTATTCAATCTCTACTTCATAACAGTCTACTGGATTAAATATTTGTTAAGTTAACTGTATTATCATTTATTGTTGTTGATTTGTTTGTCCTAATATGTTGAGGTTGTTGATATTGTTACAATAAAGGCTAGCTGCCCGTTTTATCTTCCGTCAGGGATGGGTGTGGGTGGATCGCAGGCTGTGCTGTTGATGATACCCGTACTGTATCCGGGTGTCTTAGTCATTTGTCCAGCCCAGATATTCTTGCTGGCTTTGGATTGGTATCTGGTGTGCCGATTACCGACCACACTGGGTCACAGTGTTCTCCTAGCGGATATCTGTCCGCGGCAGGTCGTCTGATGCCTTATATCCCTTTGGTGGGTTGGCCTTTAAACATCTAACTTTATGTTATTTTCATACATTGTAGATTAATTTGAGAAGTAAATAATATATTATTTATTTTGATTAAATATTACATTACTTTTTATATAAGGACATAAATGGAAAATTAACTTTTATTTTTAAAAAGATACCAATAAATAATTTAAAAAAAGTCTGATATAGAAATGGTTAATTTTAGACATGTGTTATCTTCTTCACAATTCTGGCTTAAAGTTCTCTTCTTTGGAGAAGGAGGGAATGTGTAGAATTTCATGTGTTATCACACTGTATATTTATTATAAAAATATTTCTATCATTATTATCTTTGCGAAAAAAATGCTATATTTCAGTCATTAGTTTTTTAAAAAAGCAGGCAGTGCGCTATACCCTATTTTCATATCTGCTCGAGAAAGTAAACATGAGGACAATATATTAGAATATCAAAAGAAATTTATTTATTTCTAGAAAGTAATATATGTTTTGAACACCACAATTTGGCTAATATTAAAGTGATTAAGTGGAATGAAATTTGTATAAATAACACATTGAATAAATTAACTACTGAACACGCCCATTTTCTGAACTCTCACAAAATGTAAAATAACTATTCTTAGTCTTTAAATTTTTTTTCTGTCACATCAGTGTTATATAGTTTTTATTATTGTTATTATTGGCATAAGAAAAAACAAATCTTGATATTTATCCACAGAAAATTTTCTTTTAATTTCAAAAATTGTGTTTCGATTTCGTAATTTGGGAATTTTTTGCTATTGTGTATGTATAAAACAGCACTTCTCATATATTTTTTCACGTGGAAAAATCATTCGAAATATTTCATCGACTCATGCACTGTAATTTGTATCATATTGCATGCAATTGTTCAAGATGCAGAAAGCCGAACGTTGTACTCTAAACGAAAAATTGCTGCGTTTGAATATGATCGTAATCGACTCGACAATCGAAACCAGCATGAGCTGAGGAGGTGTAAAAAAGGAAACAGTGGACAAAAAATTTTCATTTCCAGATGTAAATGTCGAAAAGTTTCTGTCTGCAATGCAGTAATTGGGGTATATCAAAACCTCCTAGAAAGAAATCCCCAATGCTCATTTCGTGACGTCACGCGTGGGGTGCATTTCGAAACCACTGGAACCGATACAGCGAAAACAGAAGTGGTGGCAAAATTTCAAGAGCTAAATTAACTTCCGATACAACTGTTGTGTGACTGCTTATTAAAAAAATACTTTTGAAAAAAATTCATTCAAAAATATTTTTAAAAATTTTTATATACGAATTAGATTAAGATACTTAATTGTAGGAATTAATGATACAAACTTCTTGATGTTTAACTAATATTTCAAAATAAAAATATGTCATACAAATATTATAATATAGAAACAAAAAACTAACAAAACAAAAATTAATAAGATATCCTGAAACTAAATGTTTTGCAAAAATGTAAATTTCCTGCGTTAAAATTTTTCATGTTGGGTGTGAATACTCTAAAAAATCGCCTAAAAAATTTTGTGTTTTTAATTTTAAAATACTTTATCTTCTGGTAAAAAAAACCTCAGAATTTCCAATAGCTTCTTTTTATATTAAAAATGCCAAAATATTGCATATATAATTTAAAAGGAGGAAATATTGTAAAATATAAATTTCTCAAACAGACACCTTGAAAACAATTTTTATATTTGATGATTGATTATATTTTATTATGAAGATTGTGGAATCAAGAGAAATCTATAAATTATAATATATTTTTATTTCTAAATTTAAAATTCATAATTAATTTGTGGCTTGCAATAAAATGTAAAAAATTAATACTTACAATATCCATACATGAAATTTCATATATCACATATCTTAGAATCACGGTAAATAAATACAACTTAATTGTCTTATGAAAATATGCTTAGAATTCATTATACAGATTTAATTTAAAAAACATCTTCATTTTAATAGAAAACATTTTATGTATTTTAATGCGTGTATTTGATATATTATGATAAATTTACAAAATAATCCAAAGACAGAAAAAATATTTTAATTCTAATAAAAATATAAAATCAAAACAGCAAAGATAACAGAGTATAACAATTTTTTTATTATCCACCCAGTTATACACATGTAACATACTATTAAAAAACTATACAAATTGTGTGTGAGATTTAAGAACTAATATAACTTACATTTAACTATAAAATTTGGAATAATCATTGTTTCAGAATATAATGCACAGTTCCTTATATTCTTGATTATGATATTAGAACATAACTTATAAAAATAGTTAAAAAATAGATGTCAGAGAACAATTAAATTCGATTTTTCTCTATACATATGTAAAGTATTAACAGATTAGTTTATCGAAATTTGTAGTTTTCAACAAATTTGATTTTTGTAATCTGAAATTAATATATATTACATAATGGATATAATTTACAAATTATTTACGAAGTTAAGAAGATTGGTTTTAGTAGAAAAAATGTTACATTTCACTTTTAATTGTATTTAATTTTCTGTTAGATACTTTCTTAAGTTGTAATTTATCTTTTAATTTTTCTAATTATCATTTCTACCTTTTGTGTAATTATTTAGTAGTATATTGCTCATAACTTTTATACACGATATTATTAAATTTCTTACTGGTTTACCGCATGCATAAACACCTTCAAAATCGATATTATCCTCCTGAAGTTTTTCTTTTATTAGTAAACAGAGTAAATGATTTTGATAAGAAACTCTTAAAAATTCATTTTCATAAGTATTATTAATACATGTTTGAAAAATTTTGAATATAGTCATACACAGATAACTAGTGTAAAATTGCTTGGCCACAAAAGTCCACCACTATCAAGTGTTGACATGTATCCCTTAATGCTTTTATCAACATCTAAAAATAAGTCTTTATCAACAGTTAATTTATTTTTAGACATAACACAAGATTCAGATGCTTCTCTTGCTACATAACCGGCATTATAAAGTATAACTTTTAAATTGCTATCAACGACTTCAACAATTTCCGATAAAAGAATAACATCTAAAAATATACTGCAGAAAAGATACTTTCTTGTCCTTCATCATCTTTTTATAATTTTCTAAAAATATTATTTCAAAGTTTCCTAATTTTGCTGATTCCAAAGTCATTAAGCTAAGTAGTTTCAATTTCCTTTCAGACTATAAGATTTGTGCAATAGATATGAGATAATTCCCACCACTCATCAATCTATACTGCTCTTAACGGGCTTTAAGGGTGTCAGTTTGGAATTTCCTTAAAAGCACATATTTAACATTTAAGTTATCAAATATGTACTTTGTAATTGATATTGAAGTAAGAGTGGTGTAAAGCAATGGAAAGTAGGTTTCCTTGAAGAGTTTTCCTGTTCGTGAAGTGATGGAACAGTAAGCCATTCCCATTTTTCTAACCACCGAAATCCCTTAAGAAATTATATTCTGAGAGCTGGAACTTATTAGAGGCTCGCAATAAAAATATCTTTTATGCTTTCCTTTCTGAGGAGTTTTAGATTTTACTATTTTCCACCATTTCGAAAACATGTCAATAAAATGAATGGTTCCGAAAATATCTCAACCAATTTGGTCCTTTAATACCTGAAGAGCTGCAATTATTTTTTCATCAAAAAGTTTCAATGCCTGGGCAACATTTTGCCTTTCTAAATGACTTGGATATAAAGACTTTCTTGAGAGGCTTGGAGAAATCTTTACGTCATTTTCACAATCTTCATTGTCTAGAGTCTTTAAATGTAAAATGCTGGCATATGCAGGAGTAGTTGAACAATTGTTTGAGAGAGATGGCATACATGGTATAAAGAATGTTTGATTACTTTCTCTTTTTGATTCTTTCCAGTAGTTTATCATTAAGGTTTGACTTAAAGCTCTCAAAATCCTTTGTCTCATCTTTTTCAGACCACGCCTGGAAATTTTTCTCATCTCTATGTTCTAGATTTCTCATCTCTATGTTTTCTATAGATTTTGGTCTTTCTTCTCGAGATTTTCTTTTAGCAGGAAATTTTACAATCATATAAGATGGTTCCTCTGGAAATATAGATGGATAAACTCCGGTTTTCTCAGAACAGGTTTTATCCTAGGAATAGCAAGCACTGTTCCTTCTGGTCGAGTAGCTTCATTGTTATGCTCCTTTAATTTGTCGTTAAAATGTTTAATGCAGATAACAAAAGAGTCGATTGCCGTAAAATTATCTCTGTAAATCGGCCGTTCCTATTTTTTCTTTGCACCAGAATCTTTGGGAAAGTTGAATACATTACTATATTTTTCTCCTTTATAATTAGATCTACAACCAGGTACGCAACATGTACGGGGCATCTGTAAATAAAATTGCATATTTTATTATAATGCAAATATTTGTTATGGTACATTTCTGTTAATTGTTAGTGTACAATTTTATTTGCCTAAATATCTTATAGGAAATTATTTTACATTTATATTTTTAGCAGTCTGTGTTAAATAAATTGATAATGAAATTATATTAATAATAGATAATACTGATGATAATACTAAACTTAGATAATACTAAACATTACAGAAGAATATCATCACTGCTGTTTCACAGTATTTGATAATCATGTATTCTTACATTAAGTATTTATAAAAACCTGCATAAAACTGAGAATATACAGGCGATAAGTGATAACAGTGATATTAAATTATAAAAAAATATGAAAACAGTTATAAATTTAGATTTATACTCTTAACAGAGAAGCATTAAGTAATCCCATTTTTATAAATATTCAATAGAATGCATTAAATTTCAGTTCTAGCTATTTTAAAAAAACATAATTAAAATCAAATATTTGACTGTATACAACATATCTTTTTCACACCATAATTTTGAGAACATTTTTAAATTAATTTTTATAGATACCATATCTCTAGCGCATAAAAAAGTGAGAACATTGTCTTGAATGAGAAATAGAAAAAATACTAATTGACAATCCTAAAGTTAGCTATGAAGTAATAGACTATTTATAAGGACATTTCCAGCTTTTATAATAAACGGATAAAATACTTCTATAATTTGAATAATAAATTATAAGTTAGGTTTTTAAAATTTTCTACAAATTACTAAAAATTTTATACATTAACTTCATATATAATTATTTCATTTAAAAGATTTCGCTATTTGTAAAAAAATTGCTACTTCAAAGAATTGAGTTTCAGTTGTAGTATATTAATGGATAAACACAACACTTATTGCATGCAAGATTTTATAATTATATATTGTCGATTCATTCGGAAGTAGTCATTTAATAAATCTATATTGTTTTATCAAATTTCTAATTAATTTCACTAATACAATGTTTAAAATAAAAATTAACTGTATAAAAATAGATTATAATTAGTTACATATAAGAATAGTGCAAATTTAAATGTGTCTCAATAAAAAATTAAATGGTAATTTTAGCATAAGCGAAATCTATAAGTGAAAATTATCTTTTTAAATATATCTTAAACTTTTCAACAGATATGTATATTGAATATGTATGTAGATATGTTTTTATCCAAAATAATACAATAAAATATTATATTGTAAAACAAAATTTGTTAACTTACACTTAAGTATTTCTATCAGCGAAGTCAAATGTCACAAAAATGGTTCTGCTATTTAAATAAAAAGAAGAAAACACAGAATTCTTTCAGACACAGTAGTAACACAATAGCTGAAGATATCAAATATGGCGATGGACGAAAAGCTTAACCCCCGTCTAGTGACGTCACATGCGTAACTCGGAAGTATATTCAGGCTTCCTCTCTATCCAGGAGGCTTTGGGTATATCCTCTCATAAAAATGATGGTGTTTCAGTGAAATTAGAACTTTCTTGTAAGATATGCAGGGGAAAATTTCAATTAACTTTTCCAGCCGAAGAAAACTTGATATAAATAATAAAACATTCGACTGGCTTATTGAGTATGGAAATGATCATTCAACTGTGAAATCATTCACTGAAGTACTGACATGGGCCATAATGGATAAAAGAATCATTTTTTAAACTTTTTTCTAATTTAACTAAAGAAATTAAGAGTTTCGAGCAAAATATTAAGAGGAAGCCACAACGACGTTAGAAAGCACATTTGTAGCTAAATTCAAAATAAATATTAAAGATCCGTTTTATATATTTCGGTGTGGTATGACGTAACTTGAGATCAATATTCTTTCTATGATATTGTAATAATAATTTTTCCCTATCAGGTTTAGTTGTAGATTTTGAAATTATGTCGATGTTCTGTTATGAGTGTAACATTTCATCTTCATATATTAAGGAAGTCAATGCTAAATTTTACATTGTAAAAGAAGGACACAGACAACTTCCACAAAAAACTTCAACGGATCTTTTGGGAACATGGAAATCATTGCCACTCTCCGCATTTCACAATGATCCCACGGGTATAATGAGCTATATACAACAATTATATGTTATGGTTATTCTAAAAAATTCATTCACCCGAACGAAAAGAAAGTGTAAGGTGATACCCGAGTTGCATAAGAGGAAGTGAATAAACCATATGCTGAAAAGGCTTAGAGCTGCAATTTGAAATGAAACAAAAGACTGAAAGAAAATTTGGTAGTCTCGCAAAAAATGTAACTTGTGAGAAGAAATTGTTGTGGAATGCCAACACCAAAGCAATAAATGATACTCCGAATACTCAAAAGATGAAAATTTCGAATATTCAAAAGATGAAAAAGATACACCAATGTATCAAGACAAGGTACAAGGAAAATCTCTCTTCCTTGTTCTTTTCTCTCTCTCTCTCAGCGAATATTAAAATGTAGATGATTATCTGCACACATGTATTTGGGTAAAATTCCCGAATAATATATTTTTACCTAACAGGACACGTGAATATGAAATCAGCCTAGTAAAAAATCAGTGAATTCAATATTAAAGTTTTCAACATAAAACAAAATACAGAAATGTTATTAAAACATACATTTAAAATTTAAAACTTGCAAAGAAGAAACATGCAGCAACACTTTCACAAAAACAACATCGGAGATCATTAATTTTTTAAATTGCAATAAAAATATATAAAAGATTAAAAGAAAATCAGAAATATCATGCTTATAGTGCAGGAGCTTTTTTTAAAGAAAATAAAATTAGTCTCAGAAAATAAATCTTGTAAAAAAAAAAAAAAAAAAGGGAAAAAGAGAAAATAACAAAAGTTAAAAAAATATGTATATTATAAATATGTTCATCATATAATTTTCCTTCAATAGCTTTTTTAAATGAAAAAAATTAGTAATTATTTTACACTTTCTTACACATACAAATATTGTTGATGTTGAAAATGGCATTATTATATGATTAATTTTATATTAAAACTGCACATGTTTGCTATTTATTGTTTGTTGCTAAAAGAATTTCCTACCAGAATATTCCTCTACTCCTCAAAATTTCGCAGACAGATTGAAAGTTAATTATTAGCAGGATTATGATTATTTATATATAATCTTCAGATATAAACTATAAAAAAATTCATACATTAAATTATACATCACTGTGGCTTTGTAGTCTTTGTTAGTGCTTTTTTATATTTTGTATCTTTTCCGAATATTATTATCAATATATCAAGGAAATAGATTCGTACAAAAATGATTACTAAACATAAGATCTTATATGTTCAATCCAATGCATTTTTAATGCACAAAAATAATTTTCAAAAATAAATAATTCATTTAAATTTTTATACAGGTAAGGACATTATATAATCTTATGACAGCAGAACAAGTGGCATACAGTTTGCCTGCAGTTTAAATGATTTACAATTTTGATGATTGAACAATGATTTTTTTATTGTAATATATACTAAAACTTTAATCAATTTTATATGAAATGATATAAAATTTTTGTAAAGTAAGAATTAATAAGAAAATATCTATCGATAATTTTCACGTAATTATTAAATATTCATTATAATTCAGACATTATTCAAACTACTATTCAAATTATATTTAAATGAAGCTGATATACAGATTTAAAACCTTATCAGTCATAAGATAAATAATGATGTTGTGTATCTATAAAATGAAGCTGATGCTTAAATTATTGCTATTTGACTATAGTTGATTAAGTTTATTCTTCAATCTTCTAATAAGGAAATGAATAATAATTTTTAGTTATTGCTTCAATTTTTAACTGAGAAAGGTAACTGTTTTTGCGATTAGCATGTCTATCAAATTTGCAAATTGTAACGTTTTTTAAAATAATGCTTAAATTACATTGATTTTACTCTAATTTAATCAAATTTGAATTTGAATAGATTTATTTCGCTTAATAACCATATTATTTTGTTATAACATGTGTATATTGAAGTATTATATTTTACATGTAAGATAATTTGCTTGGTACAACATTATAAAACTTAGCAACATTGCTCAAATAGATAACTGATTTTGTTAAGCAAAGATATCGTTTTAGATTAATTTTCAAAGCATTTGTGAACTTTTATTGATGAAATT
This sequence comes from Latrodectus hesperus, assembly GCA_037975125.1. Taxonomy (NCBI): domain Eukaryota; kingdom Metazoa; phylum Arthropoda; class Arachnida; order Araneae; family Theridiidae; genus Latrodectus; species Latrodectus hesperus. The sequence continues at coordinate 3,754 of JAJQOW010000764.1, read as the reverse complement.
CTCAATAAAAATATAAAAAACAATAATTCAGCAGAATTATGCAAAAGAATTAATAAAGTAAGTACTTAAAATATTGTTAATGTACTGACAAGACAGGAAACACATTTTGAATTTATTTTTCATACGATAATGTTGATTTTAAATCAATAAAGTGTATTGATATCAGCTTAATTCCCCATAACTCTCTAATTAAATAATGACATAATGAGTTTTACAATGAACATGTTCATTGTAAATTGTCTTTTGAAGCAATTATTTAATTGTTTTCTTTTAATCATATCATAATCTGCTAATTAACGGTGTGCAAATATATGCTAATTTTATGTACATAACATTTAAATATTCATCATTTATTTTTTTAAAACATTATAACGGGTTTTCTGAAATTACTGTAAATTCCTGATACTTCTTAAAACTGTTCGTTGATATTATTAATAGCATTTTCTTTGCAGTACATTTACCATTAAACGATAAACTGAGTTATTTTACACCTTGGGATAAACTGTCAAATATTTATAATTTTAAATAAATATATGAAATAAATTGCTAAGTTGAACCATACTTCTACTAAGAATTTAAAAATTAGGAACACTTGTAGCTTCACATCAGAAAATTTTATTTTAAAAGATTGTGAAATTTTTAATTATTAATTCCATACGTTAAATATAATCTATTAATTAAAAATTTTAAAAAAAGCAAATTTGAGAAAATTATGAAATGGTAAAAAAAATAGTTTTAATAAATGAATATTGTTTATATTATTTTTTCTAAATTAATTAAATGGATTTGTAATATCCCAAGGTTAACTATATATATATATATATATATATATATATATATATATATATATATATATATATATATATATATATATATATATATATATATATATATATATATATATATCCTTGTAAAAACATTTATTTTTGAAAACCATTGTTGGAGGACAAGGGTGGCGAAGAACCTCATGCAAAAGCTGCTCTTACTGTCTTAGAAATTCAGAAGGAAGTTAAAACAAATTTATTTTTGAAAACCATTGTTGGAGGACAAGGGTGGCGAAGAACCTCATGCAAAAGCTGCTCTTACTGTCTTAGAAATTCAGAAGGAAGTTAAAACAAATTTATTTTTGAAAACCATTGTTGGAGGACAAGGGTGGCGAAGAACCTCATGCAAAAGCTGCTCTTACTGTCTTAGAAATTCAGAAGGAAGTTAAAACAAATTTATTTTTGAAAACCATTGTTGGATGACAAGGGTGGCGAAGAACCTTGTTCTCCAACAATGGTGGCGAAGAACCTCATGCAAAAGCTGCTCTTACTGTCTTAGAAATTCAGAAGGAAGTTAAAACAAATTTATTTTTGAAAACAATTGTTGGAGGACAAGGGTGGCGAAGAACCTCATGCAAAAGCTGCTCTTACTGTCTTAGAAATTCAGAAGGAAGTTAAAACAAATTTATTTTTGAAAACCATTGTTGGAGGACAAGGGTGGCGAAGAACCTCATGCAAAAGCTGCTCTTACTGTCTTAGAAATTCAGAAGGAAGTTCAAACAAATTTATTTTTGAAAACCATTGTTGGAGGACAAGGGTGGCGAAGAACCTCATGCAAAAGCTGCTCTTACTGTCTTAGAAATTCAGAAGGAAGTTAAAACAAATTTATTTTTGAAAACCATTGTTTGAGGACAAGGGTGGCGAAGAACCTCATGCAAAAGCTGCTCTTACTGTCTTAGAAATTCAGAAGGAAGTTAAAACAAAATCTTTACTTTCGTCCAAAACAGATCGCAACGGATCAGTCATGCGTAATTCCGATGAATGCGCAGGTCATTGAAGGAATGCAACTGAATTCTCATCTTTACGAAACTATAATTGAACAACTCAACAACGGTGAATCGGAAAATTATCTTGATAAGTGCAATCTTCGGGTGGGAACAGTATCTGCGCTATAGAACGCAATTGGCTTATGAAAATAATAAATTAGTCTGTGCTAATGACTTATCTACATAAAGTGACTAGGGTATCTACTCCAAAGCAAGAATAAAGGCTACAAATCTTTTCAGAACTACCTTCATGATTCTCTCTAAGAAGAAAACAATTTTGTAGAATTTTAATCTCATTTTTGTTACGTAAAATCTCTCTCTCGTGGGGAATTAGAAGAAAGTGAAGTCACCGAACTATGAGATTCCACTGCTTCTCAATCGAAATTTCTTAATGAATTTATGACCATTGCACTACATTGTACTCGCCTTTTCTGTTTTACATCTGTCACAACAGGGTTAGAAATCACAGTTGTGTGGCAATTATTTTATTCATGCAAATTCTTTCGAACTGTTTGGACTGATTTTGGGTTTTGTAGTTAGTCCTATCTTTCAGCAGTCATTATCACCATGTTTTTTCTCCTGCTGGTCAATATCTTTTTAATGTCCATCTGTCCTTTGGTTTTTCTTTTACAGATCTTCGCAGCTGCGTCATGTTCATTTTATGGTGACATCACTTTCTACAAAATGCCTAATAATTCTCTGGACAGCTGTGCCAATGTGGTTACCGATGCACCGAACAGAGAAGTTGACACTATCTGGTGTCTTTGAACTCTGACGGGCGGAAGTAGAGTAGTGGATAGGGCATCGGCTTTCCGTCCGTTAAGGCGGGGTTCGTGTCCTAATGCCGCTAAGTATCCAACGAGTACATGCGATATACATGCTCGTTATATCTGTGGTCGGACGTTGAGCAGTTACCATGTGTGTAATGATCTGAAGAATATTTTCTCCCATTACAGATCAATGTCTAAACCGAGGGAGTCAATTCTCTAACTCTGCCATCTATCGGAGGATTTAAAGCGTAGTCGTACTTTCACCTCTGTAGTACCCTGGTTAAGCGAAAGACGTACTCTACTGACTAAATTCACATAACGACCTTGCTTGTCCAAGTGTCAAAAGTAACAACTCTGATAAATCTCTAATTTTGGGTTCCTTAGAAAAAAATTAAGTGAACAACGATGCATATTACACACACACGAACGCGCACACAATTGAGATTAAAATTAACAATAAAGTACAAAAAATAGTTATTACGTATTCACTTTATCCTTATAGTATCATAATGAAAGTCATTGTTTCTAGCGAAACACTTTAGCTGAAGAAAATATTAAATAAACTTGAGTATTTTATAAGCAAATTAATAAAAAAATCAAATAATAATGAAAAAGAATAATGATGAATGAAAATTCCATAAGGAAAATTCATATAAAATTGGAACTAACGACAGTATAATTGGCAACCACAATGAAAGCTTGTTAGTTTAATAATTGATCAATATATAGAAAAATATAGCAAACAAAATTTTCTACAAGTCAAGTTTTAAGTTATATCAAAAATTTAGTCACACCAAAATTTGTTATAAAAAAACTTCAAAGCCCACACAATTTGAAAGTAAAAAAATAAGCATTTATGTTTCTAAATGGAATTATAATATGACTTCCAAATCGTATTTCCTTTTTATGGTTTTTGTGTTGTCTGATAAATAAGCTAAATTGCCAATTCAGTGTTAATAAAAAGAATAGTAGCATACATGCCCAAAATAATCTTCATATGCAGAGACTCCCAGTTTATTAAAAAATTCAACAGCAATTTTGTTATTTTCATACATGGTACATTAATTGGGAAGTATATAATTTAGTTTCATTTAATATTGCATTTCTTTAAAAAAGGATATTATATAAAAAAAATAACTGTTTTTTTAAAAAAGTTACCAATAAATAATTTAAA
>JAJQOW010000763.1:0-84233 GCA_037975125.1 Latrodectus hesperus | reverse complement strand
TAATTCTACATGTGGAATATATATATATATATATATATATATATATATATATATATATATATATATATATATATATATATATATATATATATATATATATATATATATATATATATATATATATATATATATATATATATATATATATATATATATATATATATATATATATATATATATATATATATATATATATATATATATATATATATTTCGTGTCACGATGTATGTTCCCGATAAACTCCGAAACTACTGAACGGATTTTGATAAAATTTTGTAATCATTTATAATATGGTCCAACTTAAAAGATAGAATAGTTTTTATCTCTTAATTATATTGATCTCAATATTTATTATACGACATAAGTGTTTATTTATTGGTTAGTTCTGTAAATTCCTAATAGGTGGCGGCTTAGCATCTAATTTTCACAGGTATTCGGCAGATGGCGACGTGTTTATTTTTCTAGATTATACCATCTTCGAGAAAATTAACGTGCGCGCGCAAGCGCGTGGTTAAATATAGAATTTACATATATTTTCATGATGTATAATCATACTATAACAATTTTTCGTGAATCATTTTCATAATTATACTTTGTATTGTGTTATTATTGTGCAGTGTTCTTCAGTTTGAATATTTTTAATATTATAAATAGTAAAATAAAATTTTATTTATTATTGTTTTTCTCTACTAATTTTCATACCACCTCGAAAACATATAAGTATTTCTCGATAGCCTTTTATTTATTTTTATTTTATAATTTGATAATTATTAATTTATTCAGCATTACATTTTGATCTAATTTATTTATTCAAATGATAAATTCTTTTAATTTTTTTTATTTCAGTATAATGCCGCGGAAAAATTTTTTAGTTTTAATAATTTAAAATTGAAAAAATAATAGTTCTATGTCAATGTTATCTACCTCATTTACAACAATTTATTTTTAGATATTTTTAATTTATATAGTATATTTTATAAGAGTAAGTCACTGATTACAAATTATAATTTATTATAAGATGAATAAAATGTAAATTCAGAAAGTATATGTTGCTTTATGCTTAATTTCAAAATTTCGATACTTTACCTATTACTTTTAAATTTTGGTGAAACGTTTTATTTTTAATCTCATAAGAATGAACCTATTTTAAATTTTTTAGAAAATATTAATTTGATTGTACCAAAGAGTTAGTAAAAAATTCACTCAATGTATTGTAATTACTCAGCCACAGCAAAGCGTGGTTGGGTCAGCATTTCTATATACATAAAAATTTCGTGTGTCATGATGTATGTTCGCGATAAGCTACTGAACCGATTTTGATAAAATTTTGTAACCATTTATAATGTAGCCCATTTTAAAAGATAGAATAGTTTTTATCTCTTAATTATTGATCTCAATATTTATTATACGATATTAGTGTTTATTTATCAGTTAGCTCTGTAAATTTCAAATAGTTGGTGATTTAGCATATAAGTTGCACAGGTATTCGGCAGATGGCGACGTGTTTATTTTTCTAGATTATAGTATCTCCCATAGTAAATTAGCGTGCGAGCGCAAGCGCGTGGTTGAATATAGAATTTACATATATTTTCATGATGTATAATCATACTGTAACAATTTTTCGTGATTCATTTTTATAATTATACTTTGTATTGTGTTATTATTGTGTAGTGTTCAATTTGAATATTTTTAATATTATAAATAGTAAAATAAAATTTTATTTATTACTGATTTTCGCTACTAATTTTCATACCACCTCGAAAACATGTAAGTATTTCTTTATAGACTTTTATTTTTTTATTTTTCTTTTATAATTTGATAATTGGCTCTGTAATCGTGCTATTTTGGCAGCAAGAAACTTTGATGCCAACGAAATTAACTTCAATATACAACAGATGTTGCCCGGTGATTTGATGTCTCTTAAATCAATCGACACTGTTATTGATGAAAACGAAGCCGTAAACTTTCCAACTGAATTTTTGCATTCTCTGGATATGCCAGGAATGCCACCACATAATCTTCAATTGAAAATTGGTTCACCAATTATTCTTCTACGTAATTTAAACCCACCTCAATTATGTAACGGTACACGCTTAGTCATAAAAGAAATGACAAAAAATATTCACTAAGCAACAATTTTGACGGAAAAATTTAAAGAATATATCGTCCTGTTTCCACGTATTCCACTGATAGCGTCAGAATCTCCAATACCGTTTAAAAGGCTCCAATTTCCGATTTGTTTAGCTTTTGCGATGACCATAAATAAATCTCAAGGCCAAACAATGTCTATTTGTGATTTGGATTTGGAAAACACATGTTTCTCACATGGACAGCTATATGTTGCCTCTCACGTGTAGGAAAACCATCAAATCTCTTCGTGTTAGCGAAAGACAGGTTAACCAGGAATGTTGTACACAAAAAAGTACTTAGATAATTTTAATTTTAATAATTTAAAATTGAAAAAATAATAGTTCGATGTCAATGTTATCTACCTCGTTTATAACAATTTATTTTTAGATGTTTTTAATTTATATAGTATATTTTATAAGAGTAAGTCACTGATTACAAACTATAATTTAATATAAGATGAATAAAATGTAAATTCAGAAAGTATATGTTGGTTTGTACTTAATTTCAAAATTTCGTTACTTTACCTATTACTTTTAAATTTTTGCGAAATGTTTTATTTTTAATCTTATATGAATGCACCTAATTTAAATTTTTTTAGAAAATATTAATTTGATTATACCCAAGAGTTAGTAAAAAATTGATTCAATGTATTATTAAAACTCAGCCACTGCAACGCGTGGCTGGGTCAGTTATATATATATATATATATATATATATATATATATATATATATATATATATATATATATATATATATATATATATATATATATATATATATATATATATATATATATATATATATATATATATATATATATATATAATATATATATATATATATATATATATATATATATATATATATATATATATATATATATATATATATATATATTGGATTGAAGCACAGGGTGTGTGTGTTTTGTAGGCACAAGCACACACATACCCACTGATATAGATGTGCGTATGTCACCGAATTATCCCAGTTTTAGGTCATCTTAGAGATACGGTTCAACCAATCCAAAGTTTTAGATTAAAAAAAAAGTAGAGTCATTAATCAAATTGAATTCTCTCGATTAACAAAGAGTAAATCATTCAAATCTTGAACAATTAAAAAGGTTATCAGTTTAGTTTCAGGAAAAATACAAATGTAAGCAAACATAGTTGTTATTTTAGTTTCAGTGCTACATTCAAATTGTCTATACTGCAAGAAACGGGTTATACCAACAAATTGGCAAAATGCATGCCTACAGATTGCTTTTTCCATTATACCAATATTACGTTTATTTAAAAAATGTTTTCCAAATTGTTCATATGTATTCATCATTAAGAAAGAAATCTAATGGAGTTGGACAAAACTGTTCATATTGAGGATTTGATTAAAACCACCCACACATTGAATTGACGTTTTATAATGACTCACCTTTACACTTCTATTCCAAAATTTAAAAATACTCCACAAAACTAAATTTCTAGTAATTATAAATAGATAAATGTAAATAAAAAACATCTGACATAAATAACTTTTACTAGGCACATGGACAAAAAATATTAAATTTGGTAAACACTAATAAAATGGCATGTTACTTTACCACAAATGTTACATTAATTATTACATATTTGCAATTAAGGTCTTTACATTATTATTCAAAATACTTTTAATTTCAAATATTTACATAAAATGTACTGAAAATCTTTTAATATAAAATTATAAAAAAAATTTTATTGATAAATTTCATTGTTTTATAAGCATTTATCATTCTAAGTTTTGATTTCAATGTATGTCTTATTTTTTCTAACGAATGTATTTCTGTTTTCACTGCAAATGTCTCCTGTTTTTAGAAATACTCTTTCAAACATTACTGATGTGACAGGAATGCACAATCTTTTAATAACCAATTGATACAGCTTTCTATAAAAATATATATTTTTAAATTTCCTCCTTATTAATTGAATTCCTTTCGTTCATTTGCAAATAAGGCAGTTGTAAATGTTTATATAATTTAATAATTGAAACCGACACAGAATCCAGTATTTCATATAGTTTGAAAATGAAGTGTCTTCTATTCCTCCCAAATTATTGTGTTAGAAGATGTTAACATATTTAATGGGATATCAGTGAAAGCTTCTCTATTGCTGATAATTAATTCTCTTAGATATTTCAGCATACCATTATAGCAATCCTATATTCCGTATCATCTTGAAAACTGCTTTTTGAATCCCTGGTCTAAATAAGATATCTGAGCACCAAGCTCATTGATGTATATCCATTCAAGCCACTCTGACAAACAGTTCCAATAATTCCCTAGCTATTTTATTTGATTGTAAATTAATATCAATTATTAAATTGTAATTCTTTACCATCATCAACATTGTTAGATGAAAGTTACACATTTAGGGAAACGTACTTCCCTGTAGAAACTTATACAATTACTCAAATGCTTGTAAAATATCAGTAGGATTTCGCATAATTTTCCAATCTCAGAATCTATAAATTTAATAAACATTATACATACAATATATATATACAGACATAATGTATGCATGTATGTATATATATCTTGGATAAAAAATAACAAAATCAAAACTTTGCATATTCATATTGATGCAAATGAGGGGAAATACAAACTTTGTGAAATTTAAAGTAAAATGCTTATCTTTTTTTTAATTACATACACAAAGCACCTATTTTTTAAATGTGATATTTATAAAACACAGTTTAAACTGAAACACCAATTTTACTGTAGTATATATTTTTTATTTTTATTAGGAACAAGTTTCCCTTTGATTAGAAAAATTACTTCGTACTGCGATTTTCGTTAATTCGTTATTGGAACAAATCCTGTTATTATTTTTGAACATTTTTCTTCAATTTCCTTTTGCTATTCAAAGTATTAGATGCTGGGAAATAAACTGGGAAAAAATCAATAATCTATTATGCAAAGTTAAGTAGGGAAAATACAAATTGAAGTACACATAAGTTGGATGTGTGTGTGTGTCATTATGATGTCGATAAATGTTTCATAGGAATCTTATCAATAGTTGGTTTAACAGTAAACGGTAAATATTACCTTATTAATTTTTGCTATAGCTAAGAATTTATAAATATTTGGAGGAAGAAAAATGCTTCAATTAAAGGTATAGTAATAAATTGCTTTCATACTTTACTGCAACTTCTTTGAAATCTTATGACATGTCTGTACTGTGGAAGAAAAGTAACAGCATGACTTTGTTATTAAATGATAAATGCAGGTTAGACATAAATTTTTAAATAAATATTTTTTTTATTTTAAATATTATGTGAAATTGTTTATTGTAACCGAAAGTAAGGAGGATATCAAGTCAACTTTATAAAATTAGTTAGACTAATTTGAAAAAAAATCGATTAAATTTTTTATTTCATACATAATATGATACTTTTGAAAATTGAAAACAATCTTAGACTAAGTTAATTAAAAATACATTTTTCAATAAATTTTTTGCCATGAAATATTTTTTAATTTCAGAAAATGTCTCTTAAAATGCTTACAAAAGACTTTAATTTCTGCTTAATGCATACATTTAAATCTAAATTTCTAATTAAGTTCGATTTTAGAGACAATACATAAAATTTTCAGATAAATTATTTAAAATTTGTAATTGCAAACAGTAAAAATTAATTATTGCAAAAATTTGAGTTTCTTATTTTATCATTTATTCATTTTAAACTTGTTCAATATTAGATTTATAAAATAAACAGAAATAAACAGAATAAAATAACAGGAATGAAATTTTAGATTTTCTACATTTAAATTTTATTGAATACAATTAATTCATGAGGTTAAGAATTATCATAACTTTGTTAATAACTATACGAAATTTTGTAATTAAACTACTTTAATTAAAATCATTTTAAATAGATTGGTGCAATTTACCGTCTTAACATTTAAAAATAAACTTCATTTTTAAATAAGTAATTTTGAAATCTAGAAAAATTAAAAAATTAAAAGAACATTTCATCAATTTTATTAAAAGATGAGAAAATTCATAAGCTAAACTACTTATTCACATTAAAGATTAAAATGTTTATAAGAAAAACATAATGTAACAATAAATATTAAATTAAATGCTATTAAATTGTGTATTAGAATTTACTGATTAGAATAAATCTTTATTAATTAATTTGTTATAAACTCTTTAAAACTTTGTACCTTGCCTAAATAAGATATTCTTATCAAATTATTTAATTTATTCCTGAAATTTGATACAACAGAAGTATAGGGATAAAATTAATGATTTTTTCGGTAGAACTTTATGGCTCTCCTAAAAGTGTGTAGATAGTATTTCAATTCTTAAGATTTAAAATATTCTCATGAACTAAAAATTCATGCTTAAAATGAATCTAATTAATGGAAAATAAATTCAAAGTTTAAAAAATGCTACTTTATGAAAAATAACACAATTTAAGAAAATAAATTTGATAACTTTAACAACTTTTTCTAATTAAAATGTTCCATATCATAAATCAGTCAAATACATATAAAGTTTATTTCAAAAATAGTGAAAATATTAAAATATTATAGATTTATATAGTTTTCTTTCCAAAGTGAATTTGAAAAGTATCAAGAACCAATAATTGCATATATATGTGTGTGCATTTAACATGATAACGTGATTATAATATAATTGTTAATTTAAGGTTAAATATTCATGGCAAATGGAGTGTTTGCAGTACCCTTGTATTGAATTTGAGTTCATTTTTTGAAACGTAGTGAAAAAAAAATTATGAATAGAACAATTATATTTTGTAATATATAGTAAGATTATTTCTAGTCAATAGTAAGTTGGTAGTCCTAGAAGATTTAAAACATAAATCAAATTCAAAACTGTGTATATATATATATATATATATAGAAAACATTCCTTAAAATTTGAAATATTTATAATTTTACTTCAATTTAATTCATTTAAATGATTATTGTTCGTTTCTTCACTAGTTAATATCAACGTGCTATTAAAAATTATTTTTTAAATAGTAAGTGACATGTTTTTCAAATTTATCCATTAATATAAAAATGTTTAAAAAAAACAATAACTGCACGCATTATCTGATTTTAAATTCTCCTGTTTTTTCTTTACTTTGTACATTACCTTAATGAACCCATTATCTAAAACACATAAACTCATCTTTTTACGTTGAGAACAAAAGTGTTTTTTTTAAATATAAAATGTTTTATCAGCAAAGTTAAACATGTTATTTTAAATAACCTGCTTTGTTCTGAATGAAATCCTCTCTACTCTGTAAGATGTTGTTAATTTGTCATTATTGCGAACAGATTGTTGTAAATTATGTTTAAGTAACTTCGATTTTTCAATGTGGAAAATTGTGTTGAAAAATCCAATTCTTTGTCTAAATATTTTTAATTAAACATTACTCTTCCAAGAGAAAATGAAAATACTTAATATAAATTTTTAAGTTCTTGAAACTGACGTATTTCAATAAAATTATGTGTATTAGTAAAAGAAACAAGCTAAAAATTATGTAACCTCAAGTAATTCAAATTAGATTCATTTATTAGACGTTTATTGTTTTCAAATTTAATTTAAGTTTTGTAGAAACAGGAAATGGATTTTTCTTCGAATAAACTATTCAGATTGATTAACTTGCTTATTAAAATTCTTATTAAATAACTTTCTAAGTCATGGCGTAGTTCAATTGAATAATATTCTTGAAACATTTCTTAAAACATCAATTTAAAATATATAATTTTACCCTTTTTATATATAAACCAATTTTATTTCAAATAAAATTAAGATAATTTGTAATTTATTTTAAACATACAGTTTTCAATATAGAAATAATTTTCAAAAGATTTATTACAGAGATATACAACTGTTGTTTTCTGTATACAGTTACAGCAATAAAGCAAAGGAAGAAAATTAAATCAATAGTTGAAGTAGTTATATTTATTAAAGCATATATGCTAATATTTTACAATTTGTTAGCAATAAAAATAACTACATTCATTCCTTTTAAACCTAAGATTATTTTCTTATCTTTGATAAGATTAATAATAATATGACAATAATCATATATATTTTGGGTAATTAATTATTCTGATTTAACTTGCATCATTACAATAACTAGGACTAAATAACATTCAATAAAAATCAGTACAATAATCTTATCTGAACGACTTGGAACAATGCAAAATATATTTTTTTGATAATATTCTTATAGTTCTTATTTTTTACAAATATGGAAAAATTTTACATGACATGACATCAAATCCCATTCTGTGATTGGATGATTATTTTTCATTTTAATATTCTTGAGAAAAGAAAATTAACAGTTGTGGTACAAACTAACATGCATAATTTTATGCATCATTTTGATTAGTGAATAAAGAGCAAATCATTTCATCCACATAAAAAAGGAAAGTATTATTTGTAGAGAAGTGAGTATTAGTTATTTCAAACAAATTTACTCAATAATATGATATATCGAAATCGTCTGCTTTATTGATCTTCAGGAAATGCAGCATACAAAGATAAATTAGGATTAATTACTGAAATATAAAAGTATTTGCATTAAAAAATTTGATATTATTATAGCCGTGTTTATAGATATATTATTTACCCTGATTATTTAAAAAAAATGTTGTGTAAAGAATTTTTATAAGGCAATTTTCAATTCATTACAAATAAAATTTTAAAAGTTCAAATATATATATATATATATATATATATATATATATATATATATATATATATATATATATATATATATATATATATATATATACGCATATAGATACACGTATATATACACATAAATATACACAATATATATATATACTTAATATTTCCCGCTATAAATATGTAAATTAAAACAGTGATATAAAAATGAATAAAAAGGTAAAATTAAGTAAAATAGTTAATAATGTTTATTAAATATTAAGTGAAAATATTATTTAATATCTAGTTAAAATGTTTATAATGTCTAATTTTTTAATCATTTTTGCAAATTGCAGAAAATAAAAAAAAATTAAAATATTAGGTCCTTCAAGAAAAAATTGGAAATATAAGCTTGTTTCAATTTTCCGCGTAGAAAGCTTTAGTGACTAAATTATTGTCTCATTTATCTTGAGAAAATTGCAGAAAAGCTCTATTTCCTTTCTTAATTTTTAAAAATGAAATTAAAACTAAAAATTACAGTGTTCCACTTTCTTATTTAAAAAAAGGAATAACTAATTTCTCTATAATTTAAATCAGCCATCTGTCAAAATTTTTTTCAATTTTTTGTTATATCTCTGCTTAGAAATGTGCTTTTAATAAGAATAAAATTGTATATATATAATTTCGTGGAACTTTGAGTCAATTATGACAATTATTGGAAACCCATTTGTGCAGAGAAAACGAAAATATATGTTCTTGACGTTAAATAAATGGCAAAAATATATGTTCAAGAAAGGAGAAAGAGAAAAACGTGCATTTATTTAAATTGTCAGCAGCAAATTTAGTCAATTTAATTTAAAATAATGTTAAATTTCATTAATTTTTATATTGAAATTGAATAAGTCTGTATGTAATTGCAAACTATATTCAAATTTTCCCTTAGATATAAGTACACGAATTTACTAAGAATATATTTTCATAAAGAGTGTTAATATGTACAGTGTTATTAACTATATACGTCTAAGCACATATGTTCTGATTTTGATTTACTTGAAGCAAATAAAACAATTTAAAGAGATTCATACAATTTTAATGTTTATTTTGACCACATAAATCTATTTTACAATGCAAGTGCTAAATGCGAGAAAATTTTAAAAACATCATCATTTTCTATAATAAAGATTAAGGTATTTTTTTACCGTATGTTCTATTTAATTTTAATTCGTTCCTTCAAAAAAAGGCAGTTTAATATGATAAAAATAAGATATTCTCTTATATTCGAAAAAGTAATTAGGTCAAAATTTTCTGAGTCTGAAATGTTCATGAATCTCAATAGATGATTTTATCTCGTTTAAACAAAATCTACCAATGTCCCGTTTTTCCCAAAAAATATAACTAAGCAGTCTCAAGAAATCTATTAATGTATTTTATAAATTTCTTACAGCTTTTCATTATTTTCTCTATATTAAAATACATTAAATATCTTAGCTCTGATTTTTCGAAGTTTTAATGTGATTAATCCGCTTATGCTTAAAGACTTCACTAAATATTAACCTATCATTTGAAAATTTATTTTAAGAAACTAAATTATACATAAAAATATGTAACAATTCTAACAAATAAGTTATTAATGAAGTTAAAATGCTTTAGTTTTTATCATAAAAATTATCAGTTGTTTAAGTATCCTAATTTTTCAAAATGAATCTCCTTAATTAAACTGCATTGAAAAAAATATTGCTTATAGTTTATCATGCAAAAGAAACATGTGTGTCATTTTTGTAAAGGTACAAAAAGTTTCGAAAACTCTTTAATGCAAACTAGCAATTAATAAACAATACGCTGACAAAGAAAACATTAGATTTAAAAATAATGCGAACATTTTGTTGCTTACATTCCTGAAGCGATAATTATTTTGGTAGACTTATAAGCTTGTAACCAATTTTTTAATTTAAATTATGTTTACATTATGTACAATTTGTTACTTATACTTTCAACTTAATATATATATATATATATATATATATATATATATATATATATATATATATATATATATATATATAAGTAGTAAAGGCAATTTAAAGCAATAAATGCAGTTTATAAAATACCACTCATGAAATCAAAATCTGTATTACAGACAATCTAATCTGCACAAAAGCAGCTAGAAACGTAGGTAAGTATAAATAAGATATAGTATGAAGAATAAAAAATCTAGTTGGACAAAATTTTAAAAATCTCGACAGCAAGACAATTATGTACAATACAAAGAATATGAGAAAAGCTTAAGGACCACGTCTTTATCAGGAGGGTGATGGTCAGCTATGCAAATTGAACACTTTTCTGGCATGCAAAAAGGGCATATGTCCAAAGGCCTTTTAGCGATTCCCCCAAAGATTATTTTTATTAAAGGAAACCAGCATAAATATATTTATATCGAAAGTTAATTTGAAAAGTATATCAAAGCAATGTAAACAAACCCAAAATATTAGGAACAAAAGGTATGCATTTAAAATATCAATACCAGCAAATTGAACCTATTTAAAAATTGAGATGAAGATATAGTTGCCAAAAGTAATTTGGAAAATTACGAGTTAAATGCAAAAAAATATAGTAGTTAAGAAGCCACGCATTAAATTCAAATTTAAATTATATTTAAAGATATTTAATAAGATTTAAAGTACTATATTAGTTTTCATAAATTGAAGTTTAGAAAATGTGGTCCCAAAACTCGAAAAAAAGTGGTTCCAAAAAAAAGTGGTGAAACTTTTCCCAACTTTAATAATTTACAAAATTCTGGCAAATCCAATTTGTCTTATGCTTGTAAAATGTGCAACTTTATCTATCTCATTGAATTCAGAATTTGTAAATACAAATATGTAGCTCAAACATCTGCTTTTAAATATTCGCATTAATTTATACAGGTCTAACATTAAAAACTTTGACGAAAATAAATTTTATCTAGAGCTTAAACACTTTCAAATTCATAATTTTATCAACACTGACATTAACATCATTTACATTGGCCAATACAAAAATACGAATATTAAAAAAAGATTTATTGTCAACTTGAATTCCTTTGCAGCTTTCGATGTTAATGAATTATTTAATGAAAAAATTATAAATTATCCTAATAGCAATTCCTTCTTATTCTTTCAGTCTAATTATTATAAAATCAAAAGATTTAAAAGAGGTGTTCCTAAGACCGGCAAATCTTATAATAAAAAAGTTCTAAAAAATAATTTTGAATTTTGTTTGGAAAAAATTTCGAATTGAAATCATTTTTTTCTAATACATAAAACTAGTTGCCTGGTAAAGTTTTTGTTATGAAAATAGCTTATAGTGATCTTAAATATTTATATTCAAGTTTAAATGATGTACATTTCAATAACCAGCACTTTGGAATTTTATGTTATTTATTTGTATACAGATATAATAAAACTAAAACTAAGAAAAATATTAAAGTACATTATTTTTCTATTAATTTCCAACATCTAAACTTTGATAATATTAATTTCAATTGTTTTATTAGTCTTTTATAATATTTTTCTTGTAGAATATGTTTTTGATAAACTTGCATTTCTTTCCTTTAGGAGTAATTATGATCGATTTTGCAAAAACTTCATCATATCTAGACAACTCATGAAATGTATTTGTTATGATATGATTTCAAAACTTTTATAAACATCGATTTTGGACACATCAGTAGAGGTGACATAAATATAAACAATGATCGTAAACTTAAAGAAACATTTTACAAAGGAACTATATATGCAGACATTATTTTGCAATAAAAAGATTTAAAATAATTAATGTATTTTACATAAGATTGATTCATTTTTATCTTTAAGATTTCTATAAGACACACCTGCAGTTTAAATTTAAATCTTTTACTGAATCGGTATTTGAGATATCTATTTCTCCACACAAACTAACGTACGCTCTAAGAAGGCTTTCTTGTGGTAAATCATCTAGTAGAGATGAAATCCATTCAGAATTTCTTTCCCCTATTTGCCTTAAGGCATTTGAGGTTATCTGGATATTATGTAATTTAATTTGAAACACTGGTATTGTACCAGTTGAGTGGCAAACCTCTATCATTATACCCATACATAAGAAAGTTAAAGAGCAATATAATCTCCATAGCTCTTCACCAATATCAATTACTACAATATTGCAGAGAAAACCATTGTGAGAAGTCTTAACTCCTGCCTAAACTTTCGAACTTATTGCTGATGAGCAGGCGTGGTTCAGAAATTCAAAATCAACTAATCGACATGTTGCCGTTCTGAGTCAATTTGTTAAGGATGCCATGGATAACAGACTTGTCCTGACAGAATTTTCTATTTACCTCAAGTCTGTTAATGACAAAGTATAGTGATAGGCCCTACTGTTAAAGATGTGAAAGCAAGACATCGGAACAAATCTTTTCAACTGGATTTGAGGTTTCCTCTGCCAGTTCTCGTTCAGATTCAGATAAGCCAACGCATTATCAAAATGTAAAATATTAAAAACATGTCTTCTACAAGGAGCTGTTAGCAATTGCTTCCTTCTTAACACTTACAGTAATAATTTTAATTTTAAAATAAGAGAAATGCTCTGGAAGTTTAGTGTGATACTAATAATATGAAAGTGAACTTGAATAAATCATACTGCATGAATTTCTCTCACTTATGCATCATACATTGATCTTCAGCTGACGTATATGGATACCTAAATCATTTTGTGTGATAAATTTAAGTATGTGTCCTTTAATACAAACAATCTTCGCCAGAATTGCTTAAAGATCTTTAAACATGTGTTCTTCGTGCATGTCCAAAAAACTAACCATCTCCCTGCATATGAAGACTGAATTATACTATATATATATATATATATATATATATATATATATATATATATATATATATATATATATATATATATATATATATATATATATATATATATATATATATATATATATATATAAGAAATATAAATTGGTAAATACTATATGGAAGGAAAATACACCAAATGAAAATCCATTCCATTGTGCTGTATTTTACATTAAATATAGTATTTACAGATTTATACATTACCGATAAATAAAAAGCAATATTAACAAATAAATATTTTTGTCAATCTTAATGAGCACAGAAGCAGTTAGAGACGTTTCAATATAGGTAAGATATCAAAGAAGTCACACAATATATTTATTTTAAGAGATATTAATTCCCCAAAATAACTTTACTATTTTAAATTCAGGTTAATTATTTTATATTTTGAAACATTTATTATCACTTGGGAACTTCAAGAAATAAAAGAACATAGTTTATAGAATTATCATTTTAAAATTATATATTCAATTTAAAGATGAAATTTTTAATTATTGAAAAATGCAAATATGCTTATTTATAAAGTATATCCGAGTTAGATAAAGCATAGAAAAATTGGTTAATAAATTTTCGATAAGATTTAGTAATTATTATAATAATTTAATATAAATATTTTAGCAACCATTGCCCAAAAAGGAATCTGAAAACATGTTAAATTTATTTCTAATTCATAAGGAATTTCTAGAAATTAAATAGTCAAAAATATATATCTTTATGATGAAAAGCTTATTGGATAATACAAAGCTCATCTGAATTTTAACATAATACAAAGCTCTATTTATAATTTTAAAAATAATTATTTTATTTTGTGAATTGAAATGCTTGCAGGTAAGTAAATAAATTTTTTAAGGTCTTATAATTTCTTGCCAATTTTTCATTTAATATGCTTTCATTTTCTTAGTTTTTCAAAATTTTCTTAAGAGTAAAATTTAACAAACATGTCATATTCTCAACTCTTATTTGTAAATTATATTTTATAAATATCAATTTTATTTTAGAAATAATATGTAATCTGCGAAAAAGAATTATTTAAATTTTTTGTACTCTTTCAAGCACATATACTTCATAAAGGTGTATTTGTATACTACTATAAGTTACATACATAAATATACTTTTTTTTATACTATTATGTTGTACAATCGAGGTTCTTGAAAAAATTACCATCATATAGTCTTATATATGTTCAATAAATTTTATTATCCCCATTGCAAATTCTACATATATGATGAAATAAATAGTTTTGCGTGAGCAAATACTAAAAAAGGCCCTGAATAATTGAAGTTTTATATACAAAAGCTCAACATGGAGGAAACTGCTGTAATATTTAATATCACTAAATATTTTATGTTGCAAAATTTCTTTATAACTACTTCCTTATATATTTAAGTATAGTATCTTTTAAATTTTATAAACACAAAAATTTCTACATTTTATACAAATATAAATTGTTAAGGCGAAAAATATTTCAAATAAGTTGTATGTGTGTTTATTCTTTTATGGTAATTAAAATAAAAATTTATAAATTCAATATTAATGTGAGACATAATAATATTTAACAAATATTTTATGATATTTATTTTTGTAAAAATTTGTATTTGTTCCTCGGCGGAGTGGGTGAAGTACGTCAGGAGAGTAATCTCCTGGTAGGGTCACCAAAGGCGTGAAGTCCACTCCACTATGTCCAGCTAAAGCCTGGGGCAACGGAGCAAAGTCAGACTTCTACCCTTGGGTTCTGCCTTGGGTGCTCCAGGTACTCTGTACAAATAGAAGCTCCTCTTACACCCCACATTTCATGAAACTCTAGAGTTAAGAGGGTTATCAATGCTACTTTTAGGGATACCATTCCTACCCACGAATGGTGCACATGCAAACATCCTGGTTCCGCACTAGTGGGTAAACACAAGAGATGCAGCCAAATGGCTCTGACAAGACTGCGAAGTGGCCACCTGTTTGCTCAGAGACACGTATATGGTACCAAGGTCTACCCTCTCTGTCCCAAATGTCGAGTGGTTCAGGCCTTCCCATCTCATATTTTTCAGTGCATTGGGTGTGAGAGAGGAGACATGGAATTGAGACCGGAGGTGGTGCTTGAGAGACTGACTATTTTTGGATTCATGGGGCTGATGTGATGGTACTGTCACGCCAGTCGGGGATAAGCAACAACAACATTTTTGTAAAAATCACTTGATTCTCTTGAATTAAACTTGGTGATAGGTTGTTGCATAAAAAATAATGATTTTTCTTTTAAATATTTTTACGTATTTTTAATTCTGACATATTTTCTTATTATATATTAAAAAATATAATGCTCTTTTGAAAAAAATGATCTGTTAACATATTGAAAATTTAATTCGGAAATTTGGGAAGGAAATATCACATACAGTGTGTTAACAGCGTTTTTCAACTTTTCAGTGTTTACGGTGCAATTTTCAATTATAATTTCAATCACCTCACTCCTAGCATACAATGATATACATATATATATACATATATATATATATATATATATATATATATATATATATATATATATATATATATATATATATATATATATATATATATATATATATATATATATATATATATATATATATATATATATATATATATATATATATATATATATATATATATATATATATATATATATATATATAATGATATATTTTGAGTATTGTAACACTAAACCCACACAAAAACCTTAATTGAAAGCCCTACAAATTACCAAGAATACAGAAATTTATTCCCATTTAGCAATGCTGATACTCAGAATTGATAAAACAAAAATATGGTGCCTCATTATTGTTCTTATGTTCACCGTGTCGGACATTCCCGTGACTTACCAGAAGTTCAAATTTGTCTTGAGCCTTGTAGAAGGTCAACAAGATGCCGTCTTGAACATGCGCAAACGTGAGCAAATGTTTTCTTATAAAGAGAAGATCTAGCTAGATAACGATAGTTTGAATTACAGCTAGTCTCAATCGGGTCGATGCTTCTATCACTGTTGGATCAATCAAAAATTTGTTTTTTTAGAGATGTTTTTGTGTTCATTACAATTCATCGAATAAAATAATTATGGCACAACAGATTTATGCAAAATCATGATAAATGTTTAAGTCCTGCGTTAAGTGAGAAACAAACGATAGTAAAACATCAAAAACTGCACAGATGAGCGTGGTACCGAAAATAAAAAAGAGAAAACTTTTTCAAGAATACTTAAATTTTGAGTTTAACAGTACGGAGTCAAATGAAGAAGAAAGGCTGCTGTGCATCATTTGCTCAAAAATATCGACATGAAATGTAAACAACATGAAATATAATAATCATAAATGACATTGGAAAACTTTTCATAATGAATTCATTGACAAACTTAGAGAATTTTTTAAATTAAATTTAAAATCATCTGAAAAGTAAAAATCAACTTTTTAATCTTTTTATGTGCATAAGAAAAGTCATTTCCCTTTTAAATTGTTTCATATAAAATTGCGAAATGTAAAATGCCTCACACCATTCATAAAGACCTTATTTTGCCAGAAGCAACTGGTATTGTAGAAAATATGTTTGGAGATAATTTTGCAAAGCAATTACAACCTATACCTCTTTCAAATGATAAAGTTGACCATCGAATTGATGAAACAGACGAAAAAGAACAGTGTCAGCTTTCCTCAAAGTTGCATAGATATTGCGCTTTCAATATCTGGAAGATTCAAATGTATTAAATCACTTGTAAAACAAAAAACACCATTGTTCTTCTATATACATGCATGATCTATTTCAAAGCTCTGGCTTCCAATGAAATGATTCATGATCTAAATATTATGTTAACTACGCTTGTAACCGTAGTAAATTATATAAAGATGAGGCCCCTGACATCAAAAACATTTTCAGCGTTTTATAAGAACATGGCTATAAAACATTAGGTGAAACTATTTTATTACCAAAAAATTTGGTTATCAAGTATGACATTTTTTCAATGAATTAAGAAAAGAAATCGTACTTTTCCTAAAACTATAAAACAAACCGAAAGCCAAAGATTTTCAAAATGGTTTATTTGTAATGAATCTGAGCTACTTGGCTGACATATTTGAAAAATTAAATAATTATAACCTTCAAATCTATAGGTCAAATGCACATGTATTAAAGACAAATTATAAAGTTAATGTTTTTTTATAGAAAATTATATAACTGTTTAGCAGAAAGTTGAAGTCAAAAACTTAACATTTTTAAAAATGTGGATGATTGTGTTAAAGCATGCAAGAATTAATAACAACATGTTGCTTTTGTTAACTTTGAAAATCATTCAGTCATGATGGCAAAGAATTTTAAAATATTTTCTTACTGACGACAAACTGATAACAAGTTATCAGTGGTTTGGGAATCTATTTCATTATACTCCCGATGGGCTCTCAATTACTAAGAAAGAAGTCTTCATAAACTTCTCAGGTGGCAAAACCAAAATAATAATTAAATAATTTAATAATAAATTACTCTTTAAATTTAGGGTAGAAGTAGATGATGAGTATTTAGTACTTAAACAAGAGTATTTCGCCTTCTATTAACATTTTCAACATTCTACCTTTGTGATGCCATTTTTGAAGACCAAATATTGAACTCAGTTATTCAGTAAAAGAACTGAAAGTTTCTATTTCTAATATTAAGTTAATCCTTCATAAAACTTAAATGCTTAAGACAGGCCCAAGGAAGTCACTAATAGTTGTTAAATTAATTTTTAATATAGTTTCGATCTAATAAGTTTTAAAAATTAAAATGTTTTAATTTTGTAAGTTAATTATTAAATATTAATTCCAAATGTATATTATTTTGTATGTGTGTATTTTTCTTCCAGTCAATAACAAATAAACTTTTTAAAAATTTTCTCTTGGATAATTTGGTTTTAGTGTGTTTCCACTCCACAAATTGATAATTGATGTGGTTTATAATGATTTAATTGACAAGTAAATCATTTGTACTATCATAGCCCACTGGATTAAGCAGTATTTTTTAATCAAGAAATGTGAAATACATCCATATTACTAAAATATTTTGATGAGTTTTATTTCACGTTAAAAATCGAATAATTCAAACAGGTAAACAAAAGCTATTATTCGTATTTTCCGTAAGCAATATCATATAAATGTTAAATTTTCTAAATAATTAATATTCATGCCAACAATATACTTCATTTAGAAATATAATTAGTTATGAAATTTTCTTAGTAAAAACTTTTTGATGTCATTTCTAATTCATTTTCCAAATATACTAACCTTTTATAAAAATAAATTTTATATATGCTTTTTTATTATTATACTTATTAGTTTATATTATTTGCAAATAACAAAAGACCTCTTTCAGTATGTAATGTAGCTTGGATTCTCGCAAAGCTTAAATTATCCGAATGCTGTATTATTCAAAAAGATAATGTGTCATTCTGAAGGAAAATATAATTAAATATTGTGCAGAGATACAGTGGAAGTTATCGATTTCAGGTTGAACGCTCTATAATAAAACTACTGTTTCCCCTATATACATGTTTAGGAACAGTTCCGACAAAGTTAATCATTTTACAATATCCTTTTGCACAAAATTCATGATTGAACAAGCTCTTCTCCATAAATAGAAATACTCTCAATCTGAGAACTTCTGCCTTTTGCATTAGATAAATTTTGTATTGAAGGATGGATATGGATAGATAAATTTTTAGCTACTTCTTTCCATCGAACCTTAGTTTAATATTTATAATTGGGACAACTGGAAACTACCACACATTTGCAAAACTTTAACTAATCTACCTAACATTTGGAGATAGACAGCCGCAGATATATACTTGACAAAGTGTCTGCCAAACTGCTTACTATATAATATACGATTAATCTGTTAATATAAATGTCTTACATATTAATCATTTAGTTTACATATTTTTTTAGTTTACATATTTTTCTTACCACCATGTATTAGACACTGCCATCCATGCAAAATAAATAAACTAAAAGAACAAATCAATAACCTTATTTTGAAACATGATATTTTAAAGTGGTAAAATTTCAATATCTAATGCAAAATTTTTGCTCTATTATACATGCTTTTGGCACTGCAGGAAAAGGAAAATTATAAAAATAGTCAATACACGTCTGGGACACTGCTATTTGACTGCTCCTGTTTTATAATAACTGTTGCATGTTATTCCACGAGTTGTTCACTAACCATTCAAAGACCCCACTTATTGGCCTAACAGAGTATTTAGCAGCTAAAGTTATCCAATTGTGTTTCAAGAGTCATTGGTCATCTTCATAAGTCATTTTATCTAAAGTCATTTACAAATGGAAATATTATTATCCTGGATGAGTTGATAATAAATTTAGTAACTGAAAACGTGCAGTAAAAAAATCTAGAACTATCTTAAAATACTAGATAAATAACTTCCCGATGATAAGGATTCACTTAGTCTTTTTAATCTATGTGATTATTTTAAGGAATGTACTTAGTTTAAAATTTTTATATCTAAGTAATACCAAACTTACCAATATAGGCTAAATTCAATAATTTATATTAAAAATTGTGGTCCAAGCTCATCTTCAAATATAATAAATTTCATCATGTTCAATACTTTACTGGCTAGATGGATATAGCTTATGGTTAATTATATAATAAATTATGACCATTCTAACTTAGGATCACTAAGTATATAACTTTAAATTGTTTTGAAGAATGTTTTTATTCAGTTATATGAATCTTGTTATTTAATAGGCTTTTCAGTTTAAAATAAAACAAGTAATTAAAATGTTAAAATATCGAGCAAATTTGCAAATAATAATTTTATAATGAACTGTATAATATAACATAATAAAACTTATCACAACCAAATTGGTAAATTTCTATCATAAAACCACTCTTTTCTATATTTAGTTAACTTACCCATTTATATGAAAATTTTGTAAACTGTTAATGTATTCAAATAAAAAGATTCAGACATTGTAATAAACTGATTATAAGATTTTGAGCAATGATAAGTGTCGCAAAAATATGTTTGAAGTATTGGAGTTCTTAGGATAAGATGCATAGTTGTCAATAACATTCAAAAGAAAGTATACCATTTATATTTCTATATTTATTCTTATATTTCAATTCATTAAACGTTCAGGTAAGATGAATCACAGCAATTTTGTGTCCTAAAATAAAAACATCAAATCCCATTTTCTAGGTATGTAACCAATATTTTTGAAGTGATTTATCATGTTTATTTCCATATGAAAGTGAAGGAAGCTATCGATAAATATGGATCATATTTTTAAGCAAATGATTAACAAAAATGCTTGGTTATAAATAAATCTAGAAATTGGATTCATTTCATAGAAAAAGAAGAACTTATCAAAGTGAAAAGAGTTTCAGTTTTATTCACTTTTTTTAAGGCGCATTAATTATTCTCTGTAAATGTTGTTGAATTACTTTATATGTGGCTAAAATATACATTTATTTTAGAATAGCCACTGAAAAAATAAATAGAATG
Source organism: Latrodectus hesperus (assembly GCA_037975125.1). Classification (NCBI taxonomy): domain Eukaryota; kingdom Metazoa; phylum Arthropoda; class Arachnida; order Araneae; family Theridiidae; genus Latrodectus; species Latrodectus hesperus. Next base: position 63,061 of record JAJQOW010000763.1, on the reverse strand, counting down.
TTCTTTTGAAAAGATAATGTTTTATCTTTAGAATAAAATAAAATTAATTTCACTCTAAAGTTCACTTTCATATTTACAGAAAAAATAATAAAATAATTCATTTCGTTATAAGTTTGAAATGGTAAAGAATAAATATGGAAAAGTACACCCCAACACACACATTGGAGAAAATTGAAGATTTTTTTATGTCAAGGGTGTTTTCGTGCATTTTGAAGAAACAATGTCTGAAGATATATAACCTGAAATAACCTGAACATCGATAACAATATAGCACCAAATTGGTGAGAAACTGAAGGGCACCCTACAGTATAAACTACCCAATAATAAATAAAAAAAAACTAACAATTACATTAAGATAAATTTATCTTCCACATTATGTAGTATCATTACTTTTTATTTTAAATGAAATTTTAAATCTAATCTCTAGAGTTTTACTTGTTTTATATTTTCTCGTATCCAATGAATATTTAATTTTCCCATTTTAATTTTCTGTAGGAGTTTCAATTTACCACAAACTTAAAATACATACCTATAATTCGAAAAATAGCATTTATTTCATTACATTAAATTTCATTTAAAAATAATCATATCTGTATTGTTTTGTGTACTCCACTTACTGCATTATATTTTGTCTCTGACTTGTTTCTCTGACTAAATATTCAATTGAGCAAAATTTAGACTTATGCGACAATTAGCACAATAACATAAAAATATAAAACTTAAATACCAAACTTAATAAAATATGTTTTATTTTCACAGATCATAACACACTCAGATTATAGGGTCATCTATCATCAGGATTCCCATTAACTTCCTTAGCATCATTAAAAATAAATAATTTGAAGGAAACATTGGCCATTTTAAATTAAAAATATTCCAAAAGCCACTTCTGATTAAAATTAATTGCATTGCAAATAGATTTCATAAAATAAAATTTTGGATTTACAAATAATGAAACGTCACGTTTATACATTCTTTTACTTGTCTGATATTTCAAATGCATTTATCTGCAATTTATGAACTTCTTTTTGAGGAGTTACTAGAGTACTTCAGGTTTGCACCTATTCACATTTTTAAACAGTGGCATGAAAATTGCAAACTAATCAGATTAAAATTCAGTTCCATGTTATTTAAATTGTGAGTCTATAAGTGCCTATGTGGTGAATTCTTGACAATCAATTATTCTTGCAACGAGTTTTTACTTGTTTCTACACGTACCTGTAGCACTTTAACGACGTAGTAAAATTTATTATTCACTCAATAATAGACAAACTTTAATTGTAAGATTGTTATGTTATTGAAAAGATGCAGCTTGTGTAATTATCTTTCTAAAAACATTATAATGCGTCGAAAGCAAGAAATCATAAAATATCTTCAGCAGACAACTCAACAGACATAAATGATAACAGAAGAGTGACATTCATGTCATGTTATTCAACAATAGCTGGTACTGAAGTCAAACTTTTGCACTCAGAATTGGAGAATATAATAAAATGCATTAAGCATGTTTAACACGTAATTTTATTTTATTCTAAATGTATATTTAGTCTGTTAAAAAAGTTATTTTTTATTTTTCTACTGAATTTGTTTATCTGTTCAAAATTTCATTAAGAGCTACTGAATGGATCGGAATGTTATTTTTTTCAGGATGTCAAAATCTAGATTACTTAAAATAAAAATATATTTTATTTCTAAATATTATTCACAGCACTTATAATAATTTCAAAGGCAATTAAGGCTGATTTGAATTTCTTGAAAAGTTCTCATGAAGAGTACAGGTAATCAACTTCAGTGATGAATAGTTCGGATCCTAAAGAAGTTCCCTTGCTTCAAGAAAGAGAAGGCTATTGTTTTTGTTTCTCCTTTTAAAACTGTCATTGAAGCTTCTATATATAATTTACAATTCTTTTAACATTTTCAGTGTAGATATTATTTTAAAAATGTTTTCCTATTTCCATTGATTTTGAGGATAACAGATTTTTTTCCATTTGCAACGAGAATATGATTTATATTTTCCAAATACTTCATCAGTCAGAAAGGCGCTAGAACACGAGTTAAAATAGTGCAGATTTCAATATGCTGTAAATTCAATACTAAAGGAAGTCTTCTAACATCATAAGAACCATTCGATTTTTTTTTATCTGAACTATATGTGAGATTTCATTTCTTGAAACAAATATATGTTACCATATTATTCTCAGTAAAATTATTTTTAAATATGTCCACTTTTATGTGTTACATAGTAGAACTTCATGTTCCTACTTTCAAATTGAAATTTCGATCAATAGTGGTTAATTTATATTTTTGTAATTAAATTGAAACTTCAGTTAATCTTTTTATTCCTTCGACTTTTGTACATTTGAACATTTTGCGCAGGAAAAAATTATGCAAGCTATTTTGTCAAAGACGAGAGCTCTCCAAAAATTGCCGTATCCAAGAAATATAACATAAATTTCAATTTATAAGCATTGAATAATTTAGCTATCAAATAAAAATTTAAGACATTAAATCCCAATATCACTTTGTTATTTTTGTAAATGTCGTAAATTAATGAAAGTGTTCGGTCTTCAGTAGAAAATGAGTGGGTTTATTTTATTCTCAGGTGAGTATTTTATAATGCATTTTAAGTACAATTATATATAGATATGTACTAGGTGAGCAAGAAATTTCTTGCTGCTTTTAATGACCCAAAAGAACATGACCTCTATAAAGTATAGCCTATTATTAATTCTCAAAGTCACCATCGGTATTTGGCACATTCTCCCAATATACCTTCAGTTCTGAAATCCCCTTAATGTAAAGTATTGATGTAAAATAGTTTGTGAGTGCAGTCGCAATTTTGTTTCAATGCTAAAGGACTACACATGAAAATTATTATCCATAAAATAGAAGTGATAGTAATCTGATGGTACAAGGACAGGTGAATAAATAGGATAGCAGTAAGTCTCCCAACTGAAGCACTGTTTGATATTTCTAACCATTCGATGACATGCGGCCTTGTATTATTTTCCCAGAACCGTTTACCATTGAAATTAACCGGCGCTGACTGATTTTGTTGTAATGCCTGTTGCACACGTTCCAATTTCTGATAGTACAGATCTGCAGTGATCCACTAGACAACTAGTCAATTTGACACCAGTGTTAAAACAATGAGATCAGTCTCCTTATTTGAATTTCTGAAACCACTGCCATGCCATACCTTTCACAGCATTATCCCCAAATACTGGACATATTCGTCAATTTGATGCAGCAGCTATTAATCCCACTTTGAATTCATTAAAACCAATCGAATTCCTTTGACACTTCCATTTCTTTTCGCTACAGAACCAACTACGATTGGTGATTGTACAAGGTGAACATGCTTTTATCAAGATTGATATATTTAATTTCGACTGATTGGTATCTCAAATACGTTTTACATACTTATTATCACTTCATTCAATGAAAACGTGAATATGGCAAGAACTTTCTTGTTTACCTGATAAATATGAAACGTAGAAAGTACTATGAAATTATATACATACATGCATATATAATATATATATATATATATATATATATATATATATATATATATATATATATATATATATATATATATATATATATATATATATATATATATATATATTGACACTCAGTTCCATATTCTAATCACATTTTTATAACAACCAGACCTAGGTTTATAGGTTTTCTTGATATTTAATTTAAATTGTATTGTATGCTTCATTGAAATAATAAAAAATATTTTTTTGAATGGTTGGATATCATATGTTAGTAGATTATCAAACAAGAACATAATTACTTGCTTATACAAAAAAAATATGCCAAATAATTGTAAAAAACCTAAAACCTTAAAAATGTTTTAATTATTAAATAAGCTTATATCTACAGTCAAGATGGATGAGATGGATAGCAACAAAAAAATCATAACTCCTGTAAAATGTTTTATATTTGATTATTAATAAAAATAGATTTGTTAAAGTTGTATTAATGATAAAAATAAAGTCATTAAAAAGTATTATATGATTTATTCAGTGTATAGGAATATGACACCTGAGAGATTTTGCTGTTCAGGAAAATGCTATTTTTATTTAATTCATTCGTCTTAATAAGAGAAATGTCAAGTAACTGTAAATAAGATAATAAAAATTGCATAAATTGAGATAATTTTTTTCATAAAATATCTTATTTGAAAAATTAAATTCAAGAAAAATTATTACATATTTAATGAATATTTGCTTTGTGATGATTGTATTAATGTTATAGTTGCATTTTAAAAATTAAAATACTTTAACTTGAATATTTATAGTTGAAGTGATGATTGATTTATGTTTTTTCAGATGCATTTGCTGTAAATTCAAGATACAATCTTATCATATTTATGGTAATGTTTAAGTTAAGATATCTTCGTTTATGTTTATGAGTTTACAGTGCAAAATGATGTGATAAGTGAAATTTTGATGAACTATTATAATCCATTTATTTTCTCAAATATGTTTCATTAATTCTTAATAACATCATGATATTTTAATAGTAGCAGCATGCTAATTATTATTTATATTTTTCTAATTATAATAGTTGATTTTGTTGTAATCAAAAATAAACTAAAAATGTTAAGAAAAGAAATAAAAGCATTACAGTAAGATTTTGCTATGAATAATATACACTAAATGAATAATAACACTAAATAATAAACACTAAATGAATAATATTATATTTCAACAATTCAACACAACATTACATGTAATCAGCCTTATCTATGTATCTATCTATGTAATACACATACACACACTCACACACACACACATATATATATATATATATATATATATATATATATATATATATATATATATATATATATATATATATATAAAAGTTAAATACGAAATAGATAAAGTATAATGCATTCTGCACTTGAAAAGCAATATTAAAGAGAAAAATCTGTAATTTGTAATTGCCAAACACAATCACGTTCAAAGAAAAAGTTTGTAAGTTTTTTAATGAAACGCAATTCAATATAACGACAAATCCAAATTGAATCTTGACAACGCGAAGAGACTACGCGATCCGCAAAACTTACTTTTCATACGACGTTATTGAAAGATGTATTAATTCAATTTACAAAAATGATTGAGAAACTTTTAAGTTTGCCAACAAAAGCTTAGGTTTGAATTTAAGAAATTCATCCTTTTCTCAAATATTAAAAATTTCTACTAAAATATAAGTGGGGTTAGTGTGCAAAATTAATTTTAAAACAAAAAACAGTATTGATATTTTCATATAAAATAAAACTTCATTTTTTGTTTTTTTGTCATTAAATTTATATTTTAAAATGATGTGAATGTAATGAGAAGTTATGTGGTAGATAGTACAACCGATAGGTATATATATGGGTTCGGTTGCTTCATTGTCAGGAATTAACACATTATTCTTTAAATTATTTAATTATGATTCTGGACAAAATAAGAAAAAGCTATTTACAAATTTACAAATTAATTTTAAATAACAATCTAACTGTATCTTAGTTTTAATCCGTAATTAGTCCAATATCAATTCGGGTCTTCACGTCATCGCGTCTTTTCTCTTCCATCACATCGTCGTTCTCTCTCTTCTCGCCTGTCTGCATGTCCGGTGGCAAGTATGTGAATGGCCCTTTGGTGGCGCTTTCAATCCCCCCCCTCACACATACACACACACACACACACACACACACACATATATATATATATATATATATATATATATATATATATATATATATATATATATATATATATATATATATATATATATATATATATATATATATATATATATAAATTAAAATATCTTGCAATTCAAATCATTTGTAGAATGAGAAATACATTTGACAGTATCGTGTTGTTACTCTGTTTTCAATTCTAAAAATTATTTGTAAATTCAAAACTGAGTTAAAAATTGTTTGAAAATACAACTTGTTTACATCAGAATGACTCAAAAGAATACCATACTTCTGTTTTGCATCGCATGAAGAATAAATCATATATTATCGAGGATAATCAAAACATTTTATAAATTTAATTTATCTTCTATTAAAAACTTTTTCTATATTAAGGAAGTATATACCTTAAGGTTCTAAAAGGATATTATTCATAATTATAAGTAATTGAGCAACAGAATAACAAAGGAATTTTGTTTACATTTGCACTAAAGAGCACCATAAAGTGGATGCTTTAATGAATGTTAAGAATTTCAGAAGAAAATATAATAATACTTCAATTTTTTTCAACCGGTAATTATCTTTAATATTACTTTATTTGTTCTGATATCTCAATTAAATTTTAGTATTGCTTATAAATTGTGAATAATTCATAACCTTCTTAAATTGAGCTTAGGAAATGAATGGAAATATAAAGGTTTCTTACCAAAATTCCTCAAACAGTGGAAAATTTTTTCTGAACAAAAATAATGTTAAGTATCAATGATATTAATCAAATTATTTTTAAACAAAACCCTGAAAATAAAATTCATTTTAAGTCATTCCAAATTTTCTATTTCAGGAGATTTTTTGATGCAATATATTAAATAGAAATTATTGGTATATAATTTTGAAAGTAATTAAATGCCAATTGCTTCGAATGAACTATGGCAGCATAAGCATATCAATTATATATATATATATATATATATATATATATATATATATATATATATATATATATATATATATATATATATATATATATATATATATATATATATATATATATATATATATATATATATATATATATATATATATATATGTATATATATATATATATATATATATATATATATATATATATATATATATATATATATATATATATATATATATATATATATATATATATATATGTATATATATATATATATATATATATATATATATATATATATATATATATATATATATATATGTATGTATATATATATATGTTTATATATATGTTTGTTTATATATATATATATATATGTTTGTGTTTGCTTGTGTTTGCACTATCATATGAAATATTATGAGTTATTTATTATAATGTAAATATACTCATATTTTAAGACAACAAATAAATTCTCATATATGATGCTTATATTTAGATAATAAGCATTTATTTTCGCTAGTTACTATATTAAATAACATAAAATAGTCTAAATCTTCTTGAAAAATATAATTTGACTTCTATGAAGATAAATCATATTAACTTTTATAAATTTATTACCAACTGTCAACCATTAAATCACCTGATAAGTAGGTTATTAATTTCAGAAGTGATCATAGCCTCTTCACTTTGATGAAGTGGTTTTGCTGCCAAAACATCATTGCCATAATTTTAAATAGGCTGTTACGTTATCTTGTAAATCAAAATAAGGGAAAATTATGGGCTAGTTTAGAGAATTTATCGAATATTTTTTAGTCGTAAGTTCATAGGATTTAGAAAGAAGTTATTTCTTTATATGATATTTAATGTTGCTCCTTTTTCTTTTTTTAATGTATTTTATATTATTAGAAAAAGTTACTGAGAAGTATTTCATTTAAATTAAATTATAAATCTGTTTCTTCCATAAATCAAACAAATTACAAAACAAAAAATTTGTGCTTCTAATTTTTTGTTTACATGAACTTATACTTTGTTGGCATTTAACGGTTGGAATTATGTCAAACAATTAGTATTTATTACGTAATTTATGCACTCTATTTAAAATTATACTATTGAATATATCAGTGACTAAGTTTATTAAATATAACTAATTTATAAATTTTTAGTTAATTTTAACTTGTATGTTTCTTTTTATCAATCGTGTTTTCTTTATATATAAATTGTTATAAATTGACTCCTTTAAACAAATATTTTGAGTACTGATGACATACATTATGTCCTGCAGGATAATTTTAGAATTTACTTGACACATACTCAATATAATGTATATTCGAATGTTTCTTCTATTCGACATATTTACTCGTAACGTGCCCAATGTTTTCTGCCCTAGTGAAATGAACAAATGTAATCGTATATTAAAAATATCATAAAGTTCACATTTAGAAATAACAAGAAAACTTTGCATTCCATTATATTAATTTTTATGAAATTACTCTAAGGATATGTAATTAATTTATATTTAGAGGAGGAAGAAGAAAATAGTTATTTCTTGCTAATTTCATTATTGTATCAGGAATGTACGGTCGAGATGCAAGAAAATCTAATTGAAAGTATGGTCTATTAATTTGGGTTCTAATGAGTTGTTATTTTTTAACTCTGTTATTAGATCCCAAAAAAAAGCTGGGCAATTTTAAAATTAATTAACATCCACTTTTCCCTTGTTTTTACATTTTAATTTTGCTAAAGTAACCAGGTGTTATTTTTGAAATGTAATCAGCAAATCATAATTTGTAAATAGCATTTCAGTTTTCAATTTTTAATCAAAATTTGTGTGCTGGTAACTTTATTGTAAATGAAAATTACTATTTCTAATTATGGCTATAATTTTACCAATAAAAATTCCCATTAAGTTAAACATTTCTTTTCAAGCAATTTACTTTTCCAGTGTTTATATTCAGAAAATTTTATAAAACTCACTTTTTATTTAAAAAAAAAGAATTGGAATTTGTTTTTAAAGAAATGTTTACTTTGTAAAATAATTCCCAATTGTTTTCGAATAAAGCATTTTTACTTCATTGGACTGTATTACTGCTTTATTTTAAACTCATAAAATATTTAAAAAGTACACACGCAAAACTACAAAATGTGTATTTTTATTCTTATAACTAAAGTTCTATGTGAAAAATATAGAAAATATGTTAAAATGACTAAAAATAGGTGCAGACAAAACAGTGTAATTTATTGTCATTTGCTGGTAGAAACTGCTTGTATGCTTTCCTCCTACGATCAAACAGTAAATTACAGAAAACTCATCTCAAGAGAAGGATTCAGTCTACCAGCAAACGAAACTACTTTGTCACTGAAACATTCTATAGAAATCAGCATAAATATGTATGAATATAAAGTGAAGTTTTGTATTACATGAATGGGTGAGTAGTTGTTTGATTTTTATGAATGGCATTAGTTTTAAATCAGTGTCTGGAACAAAATTACTTGCAGTAAAATATATAAATAACGCAAATGTTATTTCCTATAAGATGTTTCGGATAAAAATAAAATTATTAATTTTAACTTGGAATTATATTTAACTTCTAATTGTAGTCACAGTTTAAAATTTTTTGCTTGCAATTAGACATTCAAAAATAATTAATTTTATTTAAAGATCATTAAAAATTATAATTCATTAATTTTTTAAGTGAAAATTATATATGTAATTAAACTTTTATGCTATATAAATAAATATATATAAATAATACAAATATATATATATATATATATATATATATATATATATATATATATATATATATATATATATATATTATATATATATATATATATATATATATATATATATATATATATATATATATATATATATATATATATATATATATATATATATATATATATATATATATATATATATATATATATATATATGTATATATATATATATATATATATATATATATATATATATATATATATATATATATATATATATATATATATATATAATATCTTTTTCATATCTGATATCGATAAAAATAATTTAAATTTGGTAGCTTTTTAGTAGACTTTTAGATTTCTTAAACGTGTGTCATTTAAATATTCATGTGCTTAATTAAATTAATATTAATAAATTAGTTAAATCATTAAATATCTGAAATATTTAAAAGTATATTTTACATGGTATATAATACAATTAAAGAAAAAAATGAAAGTTACGTGGATTTTTTTATGAATATATGATAACTAATATTTTTAAAGTGACTTAAAAATGCATTTTTCCCAATTTTCAGTATTCAAATATTAAGTATAATGCTTGAAATATTTTCCACAAAATTTCTTCTAAATAACTTTTATTGATTTCACTTATAATAATTAGGTAAATAATGTAAAACTTATAATGTTTGCTGAAGAAGAGAAAGTAATAAGCATTTGATTGGTCAAAAAAGTTAAAAACTTGTTGAAATCTAGAAAAGGAAAATTATGTTATGAAGCCCAGTATTATGAAAACTTAACAATAACAATTATTGTATAAAATACCTTTTAATGTCAAAAATGTTTTTAATATCTGAAAAAAAACCTTCATTTTCTAAATATATTTATTGGTAAATGAAACCAAAAGTAATACACTGCTAAGTCAGAAATTTCATTTTTTAAAAAATAATTTCTTTAATTACACTGCCTATTTCATTTATAATATTTTACTTTTCCAACATGCATTTTATTTTTAAATATTAGGAAAAGTACATTTCATAAAATAGTTCATTCCTTACTCCAAATAAAATAATCTTTTCATACTTATTCTCTAGATCAATACAGATTTGAATTACATGATAGAATATAGGAGACTTTCAAAACTTTTGAAACTTCAGCAGATAAAGGGTAGATATTTCTTGACATTTGTTGGACGGAAACTGTTTGTATGATTTTCTACTACAGTCAAATACGGAATCAAATACAGAACTGTAAATATTTCTCCGACATTCAAATACAGAAAACTCATTCAAATTTTCAACTCACAACAAACTAGACAAAATTTTCTCGTGAAACAACCTGTAAAAATCAGAACAAATATTTATGGATATTCAATGAATAATCCTAAACTATTAAATATTGAGAGCCTAAAAATATAGCTAAATGTCTTATTTAAAGTATAAAACTTTTTTTTATTTAAAATATATTTGATATTTAAATAAATGGAGGAAATTTTAAATGTTTTTAAAAATAATTAAGAGTATATATTAAAGTTAAAAACAGGTAAATATTTTGAAAATATGAATTTTAGAATCTTTGTATCTAGATTTGTCTGAATTTAATATGATTAGAAATTTTGTGTCTTAAAATATCCACCAACGTACCAACGCTAACTTTTTCTTGAAAACTAATTTCAACTTATTGTGAAGTACAATGTAGAGGCAAACAATTAATGAAACTTTTTATTCATAGAGCATAAATTTTGTGAAGTTTCTTATTTTTTGGTAAATTTTAATGAAATTTTAACATAACCGATTATAGAACATTATTATGCATAAATCATAATTTAATCTGGACAAAGATTTAAGTGTCAATGTCTTTTGAAATGAAGTTAAATATAAGACAAATATTGAGTGATAAAGAAAACATGTTTAAAATTATATAATAATATAGAAATTTTACAAAATTGAATTCAATATTTTTTAAAATAGCCGTAAGCGAAAAGTTCTTCATGTACATTCAAAATGGTGATTGATTTCTTAAGTTATTGAACTAAAACATTTACGCACGCGTCAGGTTAAATACAAATATCTTCATTATTATTACATTAATACAGATGATTTATACTTGATATCAGAGACTATATATCAATACAGATTTTTATTTTGGCATTTAATTAAAAACCATTTCATAGATTAAAAAATATAGAAATTAATTGGAATGCCAAACACATTTATTTTGTTTATTTGCCTTTAATTAAAGAACCAAAAAACATTATAATTTCTTCTTTTCAATATTTACCATATTAGCTCTTGTTATCTGCAACAATTTCCTTTTTATAATTTCAACAATAATTTTATGATTATCTGTTGAAATGTTGTGAAACACACACATAGTTTTGATAGCGAAAAATTCTTTTTTTAAAGTGACAGTTTTGCTTGTGATAGCGAAGATGTTGCAACTTCTTTCCGAATGTATAAGTAAAATAACAATACCATACCAATGCCTATCACTCAGCAAATTATAGGAAATCATATAAATCGAAAAAATTGAAAAAAAAAATAACATTAAAATACTAATTTTCTTTACCACTTCTGGTCTCAAAATGTTTCTTCCTATTTCAGAAAGAAAACGTATTTTAATACTCTAATTAATTTCTATTTAACACACTGTAAAACAAAAGACTGTTTCCGAGATTTCTGAGTACAAAATTCTCAAACAGAAAAAAAAATGATGTTGAAAACGTAGGCGGTTACCTTAATCATATTAAACTTAAATTTTAAAGCTGATTATGTTTAATTAATTTAATTATCTGCAACCTAAGCTTGGTAGTTTTTTTTACAATTTTGTGTGTGTTTGGAAGTATGTAATGTATATTAATGAGAAAATTTAATTAATGAACCAGGTTTTAAGAATTTTTATTTCAACATATAAAATATATGCTGATTTCTATTTTAGAAATTATTCGCTTTTTTCTATTAAAAGTTTAATTTTTCCTATTCTAATTTAATTTAATGCATTTATGCATATAATAAAAATAACGTATTTAATTTATATTATTTTTTATACTTAAATTATTTTTCAAGTATTTACCCAGTTGTTTTTGCAAAGAAAGATATTTTGGTATGTGAAAATATGTTCTGTTAAAAAATTGCTTTTCTTCAAAAAAATTCTGTTCAAAAATTTAAAAAATTGCTTATAAATCCTTTGATTTCAATTATTCTAATATTGGCTTTATTACAATATTTTTGTAGAAAATGAAATACATTTAAAAATTAAGTATACTGATTTTTAAATGTACTTAAAAATTAAGTACACTGATTTTTACTAAAACTGAAACATGTGCCTCAAATATTTGTAAACTTTTTCATGAAAATATTTGTGTATTTATTGACATTGTACGTTACACTAACGGCGAAGATTTATGGAATGATTTTCAACATATAGAACAAACAATAATTCCTTTCTTTCGAAGACAGTCACAATATTTTTAAAGTAAAATTTTAATAAATCTGATGGGATATTTTTAATTTTTACATTTAATCGGAGATTATTTCTTAGAGTGAAAAATATAATGCTAAATTGCTATGAGCAGCACAAATATTTTGTTAATTTGCCTTTAATAGATGAGACAAAACGAATTATATTACCCCTTTTCGATATTTACTACTTAATCTCTTATTATTTGCACCAATTTCTATTTAATAATTTTATAATTATCTGTTGATTAATTGCATTAACCTATTGAAGCAATTTGTCAAGTTATTAAAAGAAATCTATGCATAAGTTTTAATTTTATACATAAAATATTGATATATGTAGTCTTCTAATGAAATGTAAAGAATATTTTAATAAACGATTATGAAAACTCAAAAGCGTTATAAATAACGAAACAAAACCTAAAAGTATAGAAGTGAGTTTTCTTCAATTTTATTAATAAACAATAAATCATTATTATACTTAAATTTCCTTCAATAGCATCAATTTCCAGGTTTAATATAAGAAACTGCATTAAAAGATAATTATGTAAGATAATAGCAGCATCATCGATATTTAACAGTTTTGTCTGCTCATGGAACTACATAAGTTTTGTGCTGTTATAGAGATTTTGGCAAAGTTATGTGTCAGCATAAGTGTTGTCAAGCATAAATCATGCTGATGGAGACATTATGCAGTGTGAAAATTCGATAAGCCCGGAGAATTAGAAGAATGAGTCGTTGCACTTATAAGAAGTTTTGTAAAATAATAACTTAAATGATAATACGAATTTCCGGAGTTAGATCTGCATTCACAAATGTGACTACATCATTCGTATGTTTGGAAAAAAAATTTAAGCATGTTTTACTTTATTTCAATACTATTAATATTTTGTTAAGTTTTTTTTTATATATTCTGTGCAATCAACTGCATTAGTGTACATATATAAAATATCACAGTATTTTAATGAATATATTTTCCTGAAATTTGTTCACTTAAATATACTTAACATTTTTAATCAATATTTGATTTTTATATTTGTATTACTTTAATGGATAATATAGTGAGCATTGACGTTACTTGTAAACTTTCAAATTCATAATTTAGAATTAAAGCAATCTAAAAATCAGACTTCAATTGTAGAGAAAATTACAATTTTTTGTTGCCATTTTTTATATAAATATTTCTTAAGCGCTTTTTTTTCATTATATTTCAGTTTCTATATATTCTTATACAGCTACACTTATGAAAACTTGTTTTAAAGTTTTTTACAGAAAATCTGATATTGATTGAAAATATTTATTGGAATCGAACTGTATTTCCAGAAAATAAATTAGAAATTTAGTAGGAAAACAACATTTAATAGAAAAATTGGATATTTTTAAGAATAGAAATTTTTTTCATATTTTTTTTTTACAATTTGTACATAAAATTTATTGCTACACAATGGCTTCATTTATTAATTGTGTTGAAAAATATATATATAACTAAATTTATATTTCTTTTACACTTAATTCGATACATTATTCAAATGATGAAAATAACTTTTTGCGTATGTTAATTTGTAAACTATAGAACCGAAATAAAATAGCTTTATACAGTGCTAATATGAATATCAATGTATGAAGATGAATAAGATTTAATTAATATTTTTCTGCAGTCCAAATAATATGAGTTACAGTGTCTTTTAAGGCAGTTTTTATAGAATAAATTACATAATATCTGTGATAATTCATTAGGTTAACATTATTATGTCGTACTATATTTATGGGTAGTATTTAATAATGGCATATACAAATAATTACGGATATAATTATTTATTTTGATTAAATAATCAATTTAAAAAATCTATATTAAAAATAAAAAAGTCACTTTATATATCCTTTAGTTTATTACAATACTCAAATTAAGTTTTTACATACATAATTAGATGTTCGTCATGTATTTATTGATCACAAAACATAATGAGTATCAGCATTAAAAACATTAATATTAAAACGTTTTTATACAGACAACCTACATCGGTACAACTAATTTGCATGCAACAGTTTCATTATGAAATAATAGAATATAAACTACATATTGAAAAATCAAATTGAAATTATAATTCTGTGTGATTGCACACAATCAAGAATATATTTAAAAATAAAATAAATCCTGTAAATACTTAAGGTTATATCCTTTATAAATGGATGAGTAAAATTACTATTTATAAAGGTAGAAAGATTTTTTTCATTTTGAAGTTCAGAATTCATAGCAAGTATTTGAAGTATTTGTTATCAGTAGCAAAACATACTTTTTTAAATAAGAATAAAATGTAAGCATCATGTCTATATATATATAAATATATATATATATATATATATATATATATCTATATATCTATATCTATCTATCTATATATATATATATACATATATATATTAATATAATGAAAAGACATATATAAATATAAAGTAATAAATACAATACTAAAAATATATATAATGTTGGAATTACAATGCAAAATAGGAAATCTAGCCAGCGCAAAAGCAGCTAAAGAAAGATTTGCCTATATAAATAAGATAAAACATGAAGAAAAGTAAAATAAGAAATATAAAATTGGAAAGATACTAAAGAATATGAAGCAAAAGACAAGAAGGCATAGGGACCACGTCTTCATCAGGAGGGAGATGGTCAGCTATGCAAAAATGAACACTCTTTTCTGACAAGCTCGAAGGACAGATGCCTAAAAATCTTCGAGCAATTCCCCTGAAGAGTGTTCGTATTAAAAGAACTTTGTTAAATAATAGACTAAATATATATGTAGAAAAGAAAAATATATATGCAGAAAAATCAAAATACTCACTACAGATGAAAATAAAAGTACTCACTATAGATGAAAATACTCACAATAGATGTAACAAAAGTACAGTAGAATAGTACATAGAGTAAAAGATACATACAGTAGAAAATACAAAATACAAATGCCAGTAAATCAAATTGAATTTATATATGAGAATAGTAGGAAGTTGCCAAAAGTAAATTTGAAATTAGAATGAAGAAATATTGCCTGAAGTAATTAAATTCAAAAAGTTAAAGTGGTTAAGAAAGTTAAAGTGTATTATAAAGGGGTTTTAGTTATGTATAGAATAAAGTGTATATATGTAGGTATTTTCAGGATTCTTGTAAGAACTTCAATGCTTGGGTGGCCCTTCTGTAGTTATAAAAACTATTAGATTGAAGTAATGCGTAGTTTTTATAACTACAGAAGGGCCACCCAAGCATTGAAGTTCTTACAAGAATCCTGAAAATACCTACATATATACACTTTATTCTATACATAACTAAAACCCCTTTATAATACACTTTAACTTTCTTAACCACTTTAACTTTTTGAATTTAATTACTTTAGGCAATATTTCTTCATTCTAATTTCAAATTTACTTTGGCAACTTCCTACTATTCTCATATATAAATTCAATTTGATTTACTGGCATTTGTATTTTGTATTTTCTACTGTATGTATCTTTTACTCTATGTACTATTCTACTGTACTTTTGTTACATCTATTGTGAGTATTTTCATCTATAGTGAGTATTTTGATTTTTCTGCATATATATTTTTCTTTTCTACACATATATTTAGTCTATTATTTAACAAAGTTCTTTTAATACGAACACTCTTCGGGGGAATTGCTCGAAGATTTTTAGACATCTGTCCTTCGAGCTTGTCAGAAAAGAGTGTTCATTTTTGCATAGCTGACCATCTCCCTCCTGATGAAGACGTGGTCCCTATGCCTTCTTGTCTTTTGCTTCATATTCTTTAGTATCTTTCCAATTTTATATTTCTTATTTTACTTTTCTTCATGTTTTATCTTATATATACATATATATATATATATATATATATATATATATATATATATATATATATATATATATATATATATATATATATATATATATATATATATATATATATATATATATATATATATATATATATATATATATATATATATATATAATCTAATATATTATTTTATCTCTATTTCATTGTTCATAACTTTCGCAATAAAATATATTTCAGTAGAATGAAAGAAAACCAACATTTAAATTCATATTCAAGAAATTATGATTATAATGTGCTTAAATTATTATTAGTATTAGAATTTTTCACTAATAATGGAGAAAAATTAAAATAGAATGCTACAATATAAAAATGGTCATCAAGAAATATTTTATTTTAATAATACATATCATTGAAACAGCGAAGTCAGTATATAAATAACATCAACTTAAGGCAGTAAATATTTCTCTCAATTTGGACAGATATAAAAAGCGAAACTTATATTATCTTATATATAATTATATTTAGGCTTATGAGAGAGAATTTTGTTGTAATGACCTATTTAAAAGAGTTATAGCATACTTCAAGTTAATAACCCCCTTTAAAATTTTACCTCATAATTATTTTGTAGTAGGATACTATCAACCTTTATCCTACCGCAAAAATTTATGGTGTCAATTATAAATTATTATGCTGTTTTAACAGATTATGAATTCATATCGACTTAAAAAATGCATTTTTGGATAAAATATGTTCTCATCAAAACCTTCGATAAAAAATGGTTGATATAATACAACATTATAAGATTAAAAATATGAATCAAGTTTTATATTGACATGTACAAGAAAATGCTAACAATTATACATATTTAAATTATTTCACACAAAATATGTACTTAGGGAGATTTTTCCATTTGTTTAAAAGTTAATTTTATTTTGGACACGTGTTTATAGATAAATTATTACGGAAATTAAAAGGAGTGAATTTCAAACTATATATTTGGAAATAAATCAAAACTCATGTCAATTTACAAAAATAAGGCAGTAATTAAAAACTATATACATACCACACCTCGCATTGATTGACTCACTGGTGTAATTAAATTACTGGAATCATTTAAAAATTTATGAAACAACATTATGTTTTGTGTTATAGTTACTAATCTCTTCCTCTAAAAGTAAACTAGCCGAGGTCAACGAATCCTCTCACTTTTAGGAAATTAATAGCAAGCGTAGGAATCTTGTATAAGTCCTCAAGAGACAACCCCAGGAACGCAAAAATATGTTCCGGTGATGCAGGTTCATTCTGGCTTTATTGGCAATTTAGATATATCTATCTCAATCAATAGCAGGAGATCTTCCAGGACAATCAGCTAGGTACCAGGCATGACTCTGGGGAATGGGCTGAATTTGCCTATCAGCATGTCTACTTACAGAATACAGTTCAAGATATGTCAGTGAATTAGTAACTGGTAAATGTTCTTCAGAAACTTCCTTCGCCACAGCGTCTACCATTTCATTCCCCCTTATGTCTACATGAGAAGTAATCAGTTGGAAGTGCACTTCATAATGTGACCAGACCCGACAAGAATTGTGATTCCGGCTCAATCACCAACTCTTCGCCAATTGGAAAAATATTGGATGGCGTTAAAAGTGTCTGAAAAAAATCGTACTGCATTAATATCTGAACAATAATTATTACCTTGTTTTAAAACTTAAAAACCAAATTTGCTTAAATAACAACTTTATTTATTGAAATAATTTATTTGAACAATGAATGATATTCTAAAATGTAAAATTTTATTTGAGTATAAAATCTATTAAAAACAATGTTTCAAAAATGATTTAGCGTTTCCCATTATTTTTTCAGAATGTATAAAATTTTTTTAATTTTATTTTATTCATATCTTGTTCAAAATTTACACACCTAAATTTCTAATGTAATGAAGAGCTATTATATGTTATACAATTAGATATATATATAAAACTTTTGATCTGTTGTTTTTTAATATTAATTTTTCTTAGAATTATCCAATGCTATGATTTTTTTCATCATGGAGCTGCAAAAAACCTAAGGAATAACATTATAATCTGATTTAAGAATTGTAAAAAATAATAATAGTCATTAAACGATAGCAAAAAAGTATATTTAAATTACAACTGAATGCAAAAAGAAAATCGAATGTATCGTAACAATAAAGTATACCTTTAATTGCATTAAATTAAATATTTCATAATTATTTGAAAATTACCGTGGAGTATTTAGTTCATTATTTTCAATTATTTGCTGAATTATTCAGTTTGATTATTGATGAAACGTTACTAAATTTCACTCCACAAATAAAAATAAAACACAATTTTTAGAATAATCTTTTTTTTATATTTCAATTTTAGATTTCCATAAATTCACTTAAAAACAAATAAATTTTTTTAGATTTTGTTTTATGCATATGTTTTTTATCATTTCTCAGTGCTAAAAATTTTGTAATTTTTATAAAAAATATAATATATAATCAAAAAGAGGTTACAATACTTAAAACGATAACTTTTATATAATTTCGTTTTTATCTTAAAATTCTTTCAAAAAATTACATTTACTTCTTTTAGAAAAATATAACTTTTAATTATTTATAAATATAGTTTATTTAGTTGCTGTAACTAATTATACAAGGATTTTGATGAAAACAATGTCCTTCAATTAAATACTTATAACAGATATTTAATATTGAAATTTACCAATTAAACATTGAAAATTATTTTTCAATTAATACATATAAGCAAATTTTTCTGTGTAGAGAATCCCTTGATGTTCAAATCATCGCATGTTCAAAACAGTTTTAATCCTTTTATAAAATAGCAACAAATTGGTATCAAAGTTTTAAAGTAAAAAAGTTTCCTATGAAATAATAAATAAAAAAAATAATATTTTGTATATTGCAGTACTTTTGTAAGTAATAAAACAAAAGTTCTTAAAAAGTATGCCTATTTTTACGTCATTACAGGACAAATCATTAAGCAAGAAAAGCAATATTTTATATGAAAAACATAGATCAAACATTTTTGACCTGTAAATATTTGAGAATACTTCAGCAAATAAAACTTCGTAATCAAAGATATGAGTTTTACTGTTTAACCTTTCAACAAAATCAATAAGCACTTTATTCTGTAAATAAAATAAGGAAAATGTCCTTTTCTTCTAATAAAATAATTAGCATTTCAATAAGTACATTTTTTAAAAATTTATCTTAATGATATACGTGAGTTATGGATAATCTACAGTATTTGGTAATTTGTATTAAAAAGATAATTTATCATTTTTGATTATTACCTTTTTACCTTTGAACATTATATTTAATTAAAAGTTCATATTTCAGTTAACTTCCAAGGTTGATAATATGTATATATATATTTATATATATATATATATATATATATATATATATATATAAAAATTTATATTATATATATATATATATATATATATATATATATATATATATATATATATATATATATATATATATATATATATATATATATATATATATATATATATATATATATATATATATATATATATATATATATATATATATATATATATATATATATATATATATATATATATATATATATATATATATATATATATATATATATATATATTATTCTTACACAATGTGCTCATTTATCAGAATAACGATCTATTGAAAATTCATTGATTAAAATTTAAAAAACTTAAAATGTATGTATTTAAAGTTTTTAAAGTATAATATTTTAGGAATATTCCATTCATAAAAAATATTTTCATTCAGTAATATTCAAAGAGATTCGCTTTTGCAAATATTTGGAATCTGATAATAATATTTTAGATTTTTAAAACCTTTTCTTCAACCACATATCTGAGTGAATTTGTGAGAAATTTCTGTATAAAATAGTTCTTTTAGGAGAAAATTAGTTTTTGCTCAATTTCATCTCGTTAACAGTTTAAAATTTTGCAATATTTTTACAGCACGGTTGCTGGATAAATCAAAGTAGAACTTGAAGGAATACAGTTCTTAGTATAGAATGAAATGGAAGGAATAATGTGAAGTGAAATTATATGCATTAAGAATTTACTTGACATATTTAGATAATTGGTAGCTGTGTAATATTTGGATAATTATCAGAATGTTACTCATTAATAAATAATTGTTTCTGAAATTGATTGGGCCATAAGTATAGTGTAACAATTTTCCAGTGATCTTGTTCCTTAAATGAAGAAACACAAATCTAATTTTCAGTTATTACTTATTTTTTTTAATTATGTCATAATGTATAACATCAATAGTATTTTATTTATTTATGCCACTCATAACATTATGTCATAACATTACTCATAACATATGTATTTATTTCCTTCCCTTTTCTTTTAAATGTTCTTGCCGAGAAAAACTAATCCAATTCATAGCAAGTGAAAATACATCCATTTCTTAAGCCCTTTTTTCCGCTTATACTACAACAGTTAATTTCAGAGGATAAAATAAATGCGATAAATTTAATTCATATTTTCTTAAAAATCTACCAAACATGGATACGCATAATCATTTTGATATTATAATGACCAAACTCAACAATCAGAATATTTAAATATTCTGACTGCTGAGTTTGGATTTAACCTTAATACCCTATAGTTCTCTTTAAATGTATCAATTGCATGAACTTATGATATACATCATTTTTTCAAAAATAAAAAAGGAAAATTTACAGAATAGAATGTCTTGTTAAATCTCTAAAATATTTTCACCAACAATGAGTAAGAAAATCCTAAATATCAAATTCTCTTGAAAATGCTTAGGACCGGCTTTCATTACAGTCACATGTTGCGTGATTTACAAATACTTAAAAATATTTATTAGTTTTCGTAATAGTTTATTGCAAAACATTCTAAACATATTCAACAGTATTTTTGTTAGCTATCTGAGTAATTTTAAATATAATTAACCACACATCTTTAGAGTTAATTTATAAAAAAAATATTTCAGGTGTACAAGATCTTCGTGATACGCTTCAAATTCAACAAAATTTCAATAAAATACGCAATTTAATGATGAGTCATCTGCATATAATGTAGTTCTGATAAAAATGTTATGATAATAGAAATATTTCACTATCAACAAGTAAGCTATTGACTACTAAACTTTTAATATTTTTATGTATTTTACTTATGCACAAATTAACTGTTAATGTAGAGCTAAGATATTAAAAATTATTAACAGGAACTTTATAAATGTAATCCCTTTGCTGATAAACTATACTAATATAGAATCATTTTTAAAACTTTTTTATGCCATGATTTTTAAGAAACAAATTTTGCTTTCATATGGTCACCGATGAGCTCAGGGGGAAACTTTGAAAATAATAATGCTCATGTAA
Source organism: Latrodectus hesperus (assembly GCA_037975125.1). Classification (NCBI taxonomy): domain Eukaryota; kingdom Metazoa; phylum Arthropoda; class Arachnida; order Araneae; family Theridiidae; genus Latrodectus; species Latrodectus hesperus. The sequence goes on along the minus strand of JAJQOW010000763.1, from coordinate 41,010 downwards.
AATACTGCAAATAGAAACCAAAAAATTTTAAAACTCCACCTGGAATATTTTAGTAACATCTAGAACTGATAAAAAGAGTATTTTTATTTATGAAATATTATGTTTGATTAAAACAATGATAAAAGTTAATATCTCATAGCATTTAGATGAAAAATTACAAAAGAAAAGTCTGTTTAATGCAGTAATTGCTTACAATAACGGAAGAACTGTATTATATTATAATTATTAATTTATATTATAATTGTATTATATTATAATTATAACTGCATTGTATTATAATATTATAGCATAAAATAAAATATTTACCTTGGATTATTTATGCTTCATGGGCACAATAAATCCTTAGTATATAATCTTTGTTTAATTTGTGCTGAAACATATAATATTCATAAAAATATATAATTAGCAAGAATTTATGTATGAATTATGTTTATGATTATGTATTAAGAATCAATTACTTAAAAACCGTTATCTATTACAGGGATAGATCATAATATATAAAAGTTCAATTATTTTATCTTCTGTTGTTATAAAATAAATTTCTGACAAAAAATCGAATGATGGAGTTCCATTTTTAACTGAAGCAAAGTTTACCATATTTTCTTATTTCCTCTTTGTTTCGTAGTTATTTATTTATTAATTAAAAAGAATTTTTTATACGCTATGGCACTTAACTTTTGAATTTTTCATACATTCAGGATTAAATAAGGTACGTGAAATACAAGTAATAGTAATAGACATGTAATAACGAAATACACGTGCGAGAAATAGCTAAAATCACACACACACTCATATATATATATATATATATATATATATATATATATATATATATATATATATATATATATATATATATATATATATATATATATATATATATATATATATATATATATATATAATTTTATAATTTGTATTTTCGAAATAATCTTACTTATAAAGAAAATGCGGGTTTTATGATGTGTATTCATTTTGATTATATTGTTATTTTATATCCGTACTACCTATATATACTTATATTTATCTTTGCATATATGTAGGTGTGTTTTTATATATGTATGTATATAAAATAAGTCTGTAATCAACATTCATTAACATCAAAAGCCCCATATTTTTGATATAAGTAAGATGATTCGTTCAGTACAAATTATAAAAAAATTTAAAAAGTTGGTATTCTTTTACAAAAAATTATTATTCTAATATTTTTAATTTAGGAATATTCCTTAGGGATATAAAACATTTCAAATTACTCAGAACATTCTACTACGGATATGGGTAATTTAATATTGATTTAAAAGGTATATTTCAAATTATTTGTATTTGCCTTTCTCTATATATTTATAAAAATATTTGATGCGAAAAGAGAAAAATCAAAATAGAATTTGTCCTTGCATTTTCTACATGTGTGTTATAAATATTTATTTAAATAAGTGATTTTTATATGTTTTAGACATAAAAAATTAAACGAATAAATGAATTTGTTAAAACGAGGAATAAATTCCAAGCACAAAAAAATGAATTTAAAATAAATCCAAAAATAAATACTAAACCAAAAAAATTAATACTAAGCCAAAAAAAATTTATTTATTTCTTAATCTGTGTCTTCTTTATTCTAATAATTTGTTTTGCAAATAATTTTTTTTTGTTCAAATCTGAATAGCTTGAAAAACTTTTTAAATTATAAATTAATGCAATTTTTGAACCTTTTATGCTTACATTTTCTAAATGATATGTACTGTTGAAGAAAAACTTAGTTATTAAAATTTCAAAATATAATTTTGGTGTTTTATATTTTGCACAATAATCAGTCTCATATTTAATATTGAGCTTTGAGTTTATTATACGCAATCCTTTTCACGTAGTGATTGCCAAAATTATTTTAAAAATATCATATTTATTAATAAATAAAATTAACACCAACAATTTAGATACATTTCTCTTATCAGATATGATAGTTTATCAGGGAGTGTAATGTTTTCGTGAAGTTGTTTGTTATTTAAAGCTGATTTTTATGCAATTTCGTTTTACTTTAAACAAAAATAAATGGATTTATTTTTAGCACTTGTATATGTGATTAATGTAAGAAAATGTCATAAATCTATAGTAAATTATTTAACACATTTTAAATGATATTTTGTTTTTATAAGAATTTGCGTCTTATTTCTCATCTACGAAGCATGTAAATAATTTGGATTTTAGAGTACCGCCTTAAAATATGCTATGCTAAAAAAATAATGAAACTTATTTCACAGAAGCAAATTTTAAAAATTTACCTGGTCATATTCCATTTCATAAATTATTCGACTGACTTTAATCGAAATAACAAATACCTCAGTGAAGACAACAGATATGAGATCAACCAAACTCGACTGTTACAATTACAATGTTGATTATTTAAATTCAAATGAATTAACTTATTTTCTTTATATCAAATAATATTCACCTAAGAAAACCATGAATCACAAAGTTATTTCTAAGTCTTTCAAGAAATTGATTGCTAAAATCATTTGAAATGATATTGCTAATGCAACATGCTATGTTCACGTATGAAGAATTGCGGGATCAGGAATAAAATACAGATAATTGTGCTAACTATAATCGAATATATATATATATATATATATATATATATATATATATATATATATATATATATATATATATATATATATATATATATATATATATATATATATATATATATATATATATATATATATATATATATATATATATATATATATATATATATATATATATATATATATATATATATACATATATATATTTATATATTATATATATATATATATATATATATATATATATATATATATATATATATATATATATATATATATATATATATATATATATATTAATTATGGTTTTTTTGTTAATTGGGAAAATATTCATTTTGTTCCCCTTTATGAGCTCAATTTTAATATTTTTCATTTTTAATACAACTGAATATTATTTATTTTTAGGAATTCGTCAAATTTCAGGATGTGAATAGAGCTTAGAAATTTTAAGGTAGTAATTTCTTACAAAACTATTTCAGATGAATTAAACTTCATTTCTTTATCTTATGAAATGGTTTTCAATAATAAAAGAATCCGTTTTTCTGAAACTAAATATTTAAATCTATTTTATAGATAAAGATTTAACTTCATAAGTCCCGAGAAAAACGTTCTAGATTTTCTCCCTAGTGCCATCGGTTTTTACACAGGCACACACAATTATGTTTTGTATTGAAGGTACAGTCACGGTTTTCTTTCAAATTGTTTAATTTTACAAAAGCGCTAAATAATTCCAATGAAATTTCACAGCATTCCAAAGACGCGGGTCTAACTTTGTGATGGTACCGAGTTGCAGAAAAGCGTACCTTAGAAGAGCGTATATTTACGTCCAGGGCAAGCAATTGCCAAAAGTAAGATAATAATACAATTGAGTGTAAATACCATTCAAAAATATGTTTTAATGTGTTAATCTGCCTGAATTTATATAGTAATATGAAATTTAAATGTATGAAATTTTGAACATAATGGCAAAAATTAGTTTTAATAATTTTTTCTCTATCATGCATTATATTTATATATACATATATATATATATATATATATATATATATATATATATATATATATATATATATATATATATATATATATATATATATATATATATATATATATATATATATATATATATATATATATATATATATATATATATACATATATATATATATATATATATATATATATATATATATATATATATATATATATATATATATATATATATATATATATATATATATATATATATATATATATATATATATATATATATATATATATATATATATATATATATATATATATATATATATATATATATATATATATATAGGTGTGAGAAATATTAATCCTAATACTAATGACATTTTTACCATTATATCAAATATTATATGACACAAAATTTTATTTTTAGAATGCTATTGTCTTGATTATTCATTCATCAATAGCAATATTTTGCCATTATTTACTATACTAAGATTATTAAATTTAATTGACCATCAAATTTAGCGGAACATTCTTTTTAAAATAAATTTTAAGTTTGTCGAAAATTTAATTACATTTCAATGATTCATTAACCTTAAAGAACAGGTAGATCTTGTATATATTTTATAATATCATATAACTGTATATGCATTAATTGGATTACCGTATTAAGATGTGCTTTTATTTGTCACAAAATTTAGAAAGTGACTTTTCTCAGGCATTTCAAAAAACATGGTAGTATAATTTAAAAATTTATGTTGTATTGATAAATATGAGCATATTGGAAACAATTTAAGATAATTATAGGTTTTTAAATTTGGTTATTTTGTTACCAATATTATATTATATTTGGTCAGAAAAATGACATTACAAATAATAAATGTCAGTTTTCAGTTTTAAGATAATGCAAACTAGGCTAAAAAACATTGAAAAGAGCTTTCCGAAATGAAATCTGTTGCCTATGAAAAGGAATCGGATTGATTCTTATGTCAATATTATTACTAGGTTTCTACTATATTTATACCGGTATTCCATGAGGTTTAAATACCGGATAGGATTATAAAATTGAAAAAAAAACTAATGGGAAAAAAGATGTATGGTTTTCTTATTCGTAAATGTCAATTATTGTTTATCTGACTCTGTAGAATTCAATGTTATTAACTTTAAAAAAATTAAATCATCTGTCAATAGGTAAAATATATCATCTTTACTACATTTATTCATATTATTTCCTTATTTCTTCTTAATTTATTTATTTTTCATGAAAACACAAAATACTGCTTCTTACTAAAGTGTCAAGAATTTCAAGTATTCCATTGCTTTACTGCGTAAGTGATAAGTAAAAGTTTATCTTGTTAATTTACAAATAAAGACATTTTCTGCTCATTCACATTAAGAACAAACATTTTGAAATATGTTGAGGTCTCCAAAAAAGCATTAAAATTTACTCCAATATTTATAATTTATTAAAGACATTAGTTGTTACACAAAATGTAAATAACTGAATGAGTATTATTACGAAAATGGAATACTTTTCTTTTGCATTTTAATTAAAAAAAATAATAAATAAATCTTAAAAGTTTTTTTTGTACACATTTACGAAATATGGTAATTTTTGAGTGTCGATCAGAAAAAAAATTACAAAATTATAGTAAGATTCTATACATATTAAAACTCCTAAGTATACTTTAGTTACTGTTAAATTATTTTTATTTACATTTATCAACAGTTTATACTTGGTATTATTGTAATAAATTTGCAAATTAACATGATTTTTTTTAAATATAGTTAATTATCTAATAAAAAGAAAAACGCTTCAAAAGATAATCATGTTTTTAATAAAAACCAACGCAACATATAAGGAAAAATACTTATTTTAATTCATGCATATTAAAAAAAATTATAAAAGTATTTTTTAAAATGCAATAGATGTTTTCATATTAATTTTAAGCTATTTTCTAGTGATATATGTGAAATTTCTTTTTGTCTCGGTTATTCCTTGATTGTAACAAACATTTATTAATGTATATTACTCATTTTTTTGCTTAATTTTTATCCCTTAAATAGTTTTCGTAATCAATTTATAATATAAGCATATTCAAATAATAATAACAATAAAAATATATATTATTATTATTTTAGGTAAAATTATTTAGTTTTAAAAAAGGTAAAATTTACACTTCTCATATTTTTTTGATTTATTAATAAAAATAGCGTATTAAATTTTAAAAAAACATAAAATCCATTGTACAGCCTGAGTAAAAACTTTAAGGCCAGTAAAATGTTTTAAGAAAATGTAAAATGAAATAAAAGGTATTCAAATAATATTAATTATTAAAGTTCATTGATAAGAAATAAATGCTGTAAACATAATTTTTAAATACATAATTATGAGAAACATGTGGTTATTTACAAAGTTAGTATTTCTGCCTGAATAAAAACTTTAAGGGCAGAATTAAATAAGCGAGAGGGGACCCTGAACTATACCAAAGGTTATCAGGTTGAAATCCCCACTACGACAATATGAGCAAAGACACCCCCAGGAGGACCCAGGGGCACCCCGCGAGAACCGTAACCCGGTTTAATGTATAGGAATATGGTAAAAATTACAAAAGATGGGGCACAAAAGGCCTGCATTGATCTACTGCGTAGATCAAAGCATCACAGTTCTGTTACATTGAATAAACGACATGATAAACATAGTACAAAATTGAATTTGTTATATGAAATACAAAAAGAAATAGAATATTTACAGGTAATTGAATGAATATATACAATTAAAGAACAAAAGACAAAACAATAATAAAATTATAGTAAAAACCAAGTATTGGATTAAGATACGTTATTTTAATATGTTTAATCAGAATCTTGGCTGTTATCTGTGGTATAGTTAACAGTTCTATTGAATGGGTCTTTACAGATATTTAGGTCTTTTCCCATAAGGTACTTACTAAGTTCAATTATTTTCTTTTTTCTATAATTGTTAGAAATGCAAAATTTTATAAATTGTGAGTTAGTTTGATTTGAGGATTGTTTAAGGTGAAAGTTTGTAGTTAGTTGGCATTCCTTGATGTAATGTAAACTTGAGCCTTCTGAATCACAGATACATTTGTCAGATGAAGCTTTCTTTATTTTTTTATAATATATCGGAAAAGGACCGTGATTAGTGAGGAAATAATTAATTTGTGGAACATCAAACAAGCAGTTGTAGAGACGGTAGGAAAAATATCGTAGAGGTATCTTCCAGTTGTACTGCTGTTCCAAATTTCTTGCCAATTTGTTATGGTTGATTTTTTTAATTTCAATTTTATAGGTGCTTTTGACCACGGATAATCTTGAATTTCAGCTTCAGGGAGGTCTGCGGCTTCTTTGGCTTTTGTGTCAGCTAATTCATTTCCTGCCACTCCTTGATGTGCCCTCACCCAGCAGAGTTGGATTGGATGATTTTGATGATGCTTGAGTAATTTTTGAATATCTGCTACTATTGATGATTCCGGAAATGGGTTTTGTAGGGCCTGAAGAGTCGATTTACTATCAGTCCAGATTGTTGCTGGTGTATGATGATTTACTGTGATGATTTGGATTGCTTGTTTTATAGCTATCACTTCTGCTTGAAAAATTGAATTATTTGGGTGTAATTTGATTAGGTGAAAATTCTGTAAAATTTGATTATTATAAATGACGATGGCTGCTCCTACTTTTAAGTCTGATTTTGAACCATCTGTGAAGAGGTTCCAATGGGTATGTACTGGTTGATAATTTGAGGAGGTGCTGGGGTTAATGAAGATATGAAGGCCTTTTAACCAATCTGCTGGGTGAACTGCATCTTTTTTGGGTTTACAGTCTATTGATGGTGGTATTTCATCGACTCCGATATGTATAGTTGAATTATGTTGAAACAGTAAGGATTTTAATTTTTCCTGTTCGGCCAGAAGAGGTAGTGGTGGAGTGCCTGCTAGCAGCTCTAGACTCGTAGTAGAGGTCGTTTTGAAGCATTTTGTGATTAGTGGTGTAAAATACCTTTCTATTGTTAATAGAAGTTTTTGTTTTCTTTGATTTAAAGGTTCTACCCAGAAAGCTGCACCATATAAAATTATTCTGGTTATTACGGTATTATATATAATTTTAACAATTTTACCTTTTAGACCCCAATTTAAATTGGACATTGATTTCAATCTCTGTGCAATTTTAATTATTCTTGGTTTTAATGATGTTAAGTGGGGTAAAAAGGAAAGCTTGCTGTCTATTTGAATTCCAAGATAGGTTAGTAATTTGGTATGTTTGAGACTGATGTTATTGAATACTATTTTTGGATTATATTTTAGGGTGTGGGTTTTTTTACCTAAGATTAAAATTTTGGATTTTGAAGGGGAGACATTTAATTTTAATTTTGTGCAAAGTTTAGAAAAAAGAGCTAATGTTTGGTTACTATTAAGTTTTAATTTTTCTTTAGTTTCTCCAGATACAATGAAAAGGGTATCATCTGCAAAGGTGATTACTTTTGTATGGATTGGCCAATTAAATTTATTTATCTCATCATAATATACATTCCATAGAATAGGTCCACTGACTGAACCCTGTGGGCAGCCTCTTGATTGCTTTTTATTAATTTGTATATTGTCATGAATTAGTAATAATTCTCTGTCAGTTAAAAAGTTATGAAAAATTTTTAGTTAATTTGGCGGTAAATTTAAATTATTTAATGCTTGCTTTAATCCCGGCCACCATAGGTAGTCAAACGCCCTTTCGATGTCCATGCTCACTAACGCTGTGTAATTATATTGTAATTTGTTTTTATTGATTTGTTCCTTAATTTTAAGCAGAGCATGTTCAGTTGACAATTTTGTTCGGAATCCAAATTGAGTGTCACTATAAACATTTTGGTTTTCTAAATGGAATTTTAGCTTATTTGTTATTAGGCGCTCAAGGACTTTACCTACTGCTGGAAGTAAGCAAATAGGTCTATATGAACTTAAGTCGTTCGGTGGTTTGTCTTTTTTCATAAAGTAAATAATTTGTCCTATTTTAAAAGATTTAGGAAAGTAATGAAGTTTTAAACATAAATTTAGAAAAGTTAAGAAAATTTTTGGAATAGCTTGATAGATTAATTTTACAATACCGTTACCTAAACCATCGATACCTGGGGCTTTTTTTGTTATTCAGGTTTTTAATTGTGATTTTAAGTTCTGTTTTTGTGAATGGTGGGTCTAAATTTTGATTTGTTGTAACGGGAATGATTGGGTGATTTGTTGGATCATCTGGGAAGGAGAATTCTAAAAGGTTTGAGAAAGTGGATTTGGAAATATTTGAATCTTATTGAATTGAATTAAAGGGTACCAAATTTGTTGGTTTAAAAATTTTGTTTGTTGCTATTTTTTCTAATATATTATATGCGGAATTAGTTTTTGAGCAGTAGTTTTGCCAACTATTCAGTTTTGTTTGTAGAATTTCTTTTTTATAATTTGCTGGAGATTTCTTATATTGTTGAATATAGTGACTTTTTACTATTGGATCCTGTGAGCATTTAAACCTTCTGCGGAGTGCTTTAGTCTTACTTTTTAATGCCTTCAATTTTGGATTCCACCAGTTTAATTTGAATTTTTTAACAGGATTACGGAATGTCAATGTATCTTCTGCAGATTGTTTACAAATATCAATTAATAGGTTTGTGAGGTTGTCTAAGTCTGTTGTAGTTGTGAAACTTTAAGGGCACCAGTCATTTTTTAAAAAGAAATATAATGTAATCGTATAATTATTGCAACTATTAGCTTGTGGCAACGCTGCAATTTTCGCATTTGCCATACGTTTCTTCGAAGTATTGGTGATCTTTGTGAAGATGGCGAAGTGTACGAAGATAACTGATAGTGAAAGAGAACATATAGAAGCTTTGTCTTCAACAGGAATGAGTAGTCTTGCTATTGCAATAAAGATAGGAGGATCAAAGACTGTAGCCAACAGTTTTTTTAAAATTGAAAGACAATTATGTTAAAAAGAATACTGGGGGAGGACCTAAAGCTTTGTCCTCGCGTGATGAAAGAAGAGTTTGCAAATTTGCATCTACTGGAAAGTACTCAAGAATGAAACTGATTCCGACGACAAATTTAAAAGTTTGTTTACGATTTATAACACCATTAGAAGGCCTGGAAGGTACACTTATGCAGCAAAATTGACTAAGCCTCAGTTACTGCAGAGACACAAAATAGAGCGTTTGAACTTTGCCCGAAAGTCATGACCTGGGACAACCAATGGATAGAAATTATTTTTTCTGACGAAAAAAATAGAATTCGGATGGACTAGACGACTGAAATGTCTACTGCCATGACATAACAAATGAAAAAGAAATATTTTCCAATCGCCAATTAGGTGGAGGGTGTGTCATGACTTTGGACTGTTTCGCTTACAATGGTGTGGGCTCAATTGCATTCATTTCAGATAGAATGAATTCACAAGGATATCAAAATATTCTAACAAATCATCTTTTGCCAAATGCTGAATGTCTTGCTTGAGAAAATTGGAAATATCAGCAACGCAATGCATCGATCCATTCGAGTAACAGGATAAAACATTGGTTCCAAGTCAACATTGTTGAAACTGTGAAATGGCCATCTAGATCACCTAACCTCAAACCAATCGAGAATCTTTCTAGTGACTTAGCAAAAAGAGTTTATGCAAATGGGAGACATTTTATGTGAACAACAGAGCTGAATCTACTAACGAAGATGAATAATATAAAACCAACCCCACCCCTTGTCAAAAATTCATTTCATCCATGAAAACAAGAATATTTGAAGTAATTCAAAGAAATGTCCTCTACACAACCTTCTAATAATTAGTAATTTTTTCTTATATGTTATTTTCTATGTTAGCCTTAAAGTTTTTACTTAGGCTCAAATATTCATCTGTGTGTTCTGTAATATTTTCTAAAAATAAAATATTTGCAAATTAATTTTTCTACTTTTTTACTATTAATAAAGCTTAATATTTATCAATAAATTGATAACTTTAATTCCTCAGCTTAAATGTTTCTAATTTCCCTAAAATGTCTACTGGCCTTAAAGTTTTTACTCAGAATGTATAACAATGTAACACAATTTTTTATTTATTAAGTATCTCGAAGTAGACAGAAAAGATTTTTGCTTTATAAAATATAGGTAACCTGCATAGTTTGAAATTTTAGTGTTTTCTTAATGCTACAAATAATATACATTTTTTGTTAAACATAAATTGGGCATAACTATGTTGTACATTGAAATATGGAAATACTAAAATTAGAAAAGGTATTGTGTGAAATTTTATATGGATATATATATATATATATATATATATATATATATATATATATATATATATATATATATATATAAATTTTATGTCACGATGTATGTTCCCGATAAACTCCGAAACTACTGAACATATTTTGATAAAATTTTGTAATCATTTATAATATGTTCCAACTTAAAAGATAGAATAGTTTTTATCTCTTAATTATTGATCTCAATATTTATTATATGACATTAGCGTTCATTTATTGGTTAGTTCTGTAAGTTCCTAATAGATGGCGGTTTAGCATCAAAGTTGCTCAGGTATTCGGCAGATGGCGACGTGTTTACTTTTCTAGATTATACCATCTTCGAGAAAATTAACGTGCGCGCGCACGCGCGTGGTTAAATATAGAATTTACATATATTTTCATGATGTATAATCATACTATAACAATTTTTCGTGAATCATTTTCATAATTATACTTTGTATTGTGTTAATAATGTGCTGTGTACAGCTTGAATATTTTTAATATTATAAATAGTAAAATAAAATTTTATTTATTACTGTTTTTCTCTACTAATTTCGATACCACCTCGAAAACATGTAAGTATTTCTAGATAGCCTTTTATTTATTTTTATTTTATAATTTTATAATTATTAATTTATTCAGCAGTACATTTTGATCTAATTTATTTATTCAAATGATAAATTCTTTTAATTTTTTTTTATTTCAGTATAATGTCGCGGAAAAATTTTTTAGTTTTAATAATTTAAAATTGAAAAATTAATAGTTCTATGTCTATGTTATCTACCTTATTTATAACAATTTATTTTCAGATGTTTTTAATTTATATAGTATATTTTATAAGAGTAAGTCACTGATTACAAACTATAATTTAAGATAAATAAAATGTAAATTCAGAAAGTATATGTTGATTTGTGCTTAATTTCAAAATTTCGATACTTTACCTATTACTTTTAAATTTTGGTGAAACGTTTTATTTTTAATCTCATAAGAATGAACCTATTTTAAATTTTTTAGAAAATATTAATTTGATTGTACCAAAGAGTTAATAAAAAATTCATTCAATGTATTATAATTACTCAGCCACAGTAATGCGTGGTTGGGTCAGCAGTTCTATATACATAAAAATTTCCTGTGTCATGATGTATGTTCGCGATAAACTACTGAACCGATTTTGATAAAATTTTGTAACCATTTATAATGTAGCCCAACTTAAAAGATAGAATAGTTTTTATCTCTTAATTATTGATCTCAATATTTATTATACGATATTAGTGTTTATTTATCAGTTAGTTCTGTTAATTCCTAATAGTTGGTGATTTAGCATCTAAGTTGCACAGGTATTCGGCAGGTGGCGACGTGTTTATTTTTCTCGATTATAGTATCTCCCAGAGTAAATTAACGAGCGAGCGCAAGCGCGTGGTTGAATATAGAATTTACATATATTTTCATGATGTATAAATCATACTGTAACAATTTTTCGTGAATCATTTTTATAATTATACTTTGTATTGTGTTATTATTGTGTAGTGTTCAATTTGAATATTTTTAATATTATAAATAGTAAAATAAAATTTTATTTATTACTGATTTTCTCTACTAATTTTCATACCACCTCGAAAGCATACAAGTATTTCTTTATAGACTTTTATTTTTTCTTTTTCTTTTATAATTTGATAATTGGCTCTGTAATCGTGCTATTTTGGCTGCAAGAAAATTTGATGAGAAAGAAATTAACTTCAATATACAACAGATGTTGCCCGGTTATTTGATGTCTCTTAAATCAATCGACACAGTTATTGATGAAAACGAAGCCGTAAACTTTCCAACCGAATTTTTGAATTCTCTGGATATGCCAGGAATGCCACCACATAATCTTCAATAGAAAATTGGTTCACCAATTATTCTTCTACGTAATTTAAACCCACCTCAATTATGTAACGGTACACGCTTAGTCATAAAAGAAGTGACCGAAAATATTCTCTAAGAAACAATTTTGACGGAAAAATTTAAAGGAGATATCGTCCTGTTTCCACGCATTCCACTGATAGCGTCAGAACCTCCAATATCGTTTAAAAGGCTCCAATTTCCGATTTGTTTATTTTTTGCGATGACCATAAATAAATCTCAAGGCCAAACAATGTCTATTTGTGGTTTGGATTTGGAAAACATATGCTTCTCACATGGACAGCCTGCTCTCGTGTAGGAAAACCATCAAATCTCTTCGTGTTATCAAAAGACAGGTTAATCAGGAATGTTGTACACAAAGTAGTACTTAGATAATTTTAATTTTAATAATTTAAAATTGAAAAAATAATAGTTCGATGTCAATGTTATCTACCTCATTTATAACAATTTATTTTTAGATGTTTTTAATTTATATAGTATATTTTATAAGAGTAAGTCACTGATTACAAACTATAATTTAATATAAGATGAATAAAATGTAAATTCAGAAAGTATATGTTGGCTTGTACTTAATTTCAAAATTTCGATACTTTACCTATTACTTTTAAATTTTTGCGAAACGTTTTATTTTTAATCTCATATGAATGAACCTATAAATATTTTTAGAAAATATTAATTTGATTATACCCAAGAATTAGTAAAAAATTGATTCAATGTATTATAAAAACTCAGCCACTGCAACGCGTGGCTGGGTCAGCTTGTATATATATATATATATATATATATATATATATATATATATATATATATATATATATATATATATATATATATATATATATATATATATATATATATATATATATATATATATATATATATATATATATATATATATATATATATATATATATATTATTTATTTATAAACTTATATATTTATATATATATATATATATATATATATATTTATTTATAAACTTATATATTTATATACATATATACATATTAATTTTCATTGTTACAATTTTTATTTTCATTTTTGCTTTCTATTTCATCCTACCACTCTGTCTCTGTTAAGTATAAAATCTATATTATAGAGTATAGCATGCGAGAAAAATTAAACTTAATTTTAAATTAACGTAATATTTGAAATAATAAGAAAATCTATTCAATAAAATTATCAGTAAGGGATGAAGAAATAAAGTGTTATAAATTAATAATTTCAAAACTGACATTCAAGCCATTACTTAAAAGTTTAATAAGTTCTTTAAATTTATATTATAAAATTATTTCATTAATAGTTAATTTTATTCTACAGCTTCATTTTCCTTAAAATCATTTAAACTTAAAATTTAAATATTTAATGTGTTAATTTTGTAGAAAACTATTTCACTTAACCAATTAATGTTAATTCTGTTGTTCCTTTCTTCTGAAGAACTAGATGGCGACATGATGCAATTTAACAAAGTAATTTTATCGATATTTTTTATTTTACCAATTTTACTAACCCCCTTATTAAACTCATTTGATTATATAAAATAATACAAGAATGCTCTACGAAACCAAACTAAAATTATTAATTTTCATAAAACTATTCATCCAAAATTTTGTAGAAACGATCTAAGTTGTTTCTGTTATTATATATAATTTTTATTTGTAAAATCTCAGTATATATTCTAAACGAATTATGTGTTATTCCACATTTGTATTTACATAATTCTTAATTTTATTAATTTATATATTTGTGAATATTTTTCTTTGGAATATATGTATTTTAAATATAATGTTTATTACGATTATTTATTTATAATATTAGCTACATATATGTAAAATCTAGTGTTTGATATTACTTAAGCTATATTACAGTAGATGGCAGCACAGATCACAGTAAGTATATAGATTTTATTATTATTATATAACTTCATACATTGAAAAATGAGACGCACTGGGAAAAATAGTAAGTATATTTTAATATTATGTAAAATTTTTAAAATAATTTATGTACTCAAAGAAATTCTATGCAAGTGTTTTCAGTATCTTCATCATCAACATTTTAATGAAAATAAAATTCCACTAAATTGTAACTATGATTAGTTTCTAGGCAGGTATAATTTGAATTCATTTTATTTTGTTCTATAGTAAACAAATCACATGTCATACAATAATATACCATATATTTACATACTTTCTATGGGAAAAATTTGTAATAATAAATGAGTAAAATATGGTCACATTTTGTAACCGAAATATATACGTGACTAGTTTCTGTATAACAATGAAAACATAAATGAGAAGACAGGATCATTTTTATAAGAAAAATAAACATAGTGTAAGAACTAAATAATTGAATAAGAAATATCAATAAAATTAATAATAAAACTGAATAATATACTATATATTTCCATTGGAAGAAAAATGTTTAGTATTGCAATAAAGTGCTGCTAATAAGAGGTAACTGTGAAATTGACAGGAACATTAAAAAACTGAATGTCTAACATTTTCTTTTGTACAATACATAGCAAAACGATCGTTACTTTTCTTTTCTTCATTTTTGCAACATATAAACAATCGGAGGTACTTCCTATGGGAAATTTTTCAGACATTGGAAAGCAGTCAAATACGATTGAGTAGCATGTATTTTTTATACTTTCACCCCAGTATTTTTAGCCACTTTTGTTGAATATCCGGATGCATTTCTAAACATCTTTATCATGATCTCGTTTATAAGCCAAAAATATTTTTTGTTCACTCACAGTAATATCAAAAACAGAAAATTGCATTACTTCATCATATGTAACATTATAAAAATTTAACTTTGTCTTAAATGCTAGAGTTAACTTTTTTTAAGAATGTTTAAAAAAACATAAATGGAAAAAACATAGATGAGTAATAATCCCCATACCAAAAACGGTTCGTAATAACCAATAACTTTAGTTATATCACTACTTATACATTTATTAAACACTAATTTTTATTTTTTTAGTCTACAATGTATGATTAATTTTATTATTTTACTCTAATCTGATATATTCCTTGCTAAGATGAAATTTGGGTTTAGAAATAAGAATAAACGTTTTTTTTTCTATTAAGTACATTTTTTTGTTACTTAAATATCTACCAACAGGCTACTATCAAATGAAACTTATGAAAAATACATTCAAAAATATTTCATGTACTTTCTTAGTAATCACCGGTGAAATTATTAAATAAAAATAAAAAAAAACTTTTAAAAATAGTCAATATTTAAAACTAATCATACTAACACTTATTAGATACCTAGTTTACCATAGAGTGTCAAATGACCCGAAATTTACGTTTCCTACTTTTATGTATGAAATATGGATGTTAGAAAGGAAATAAAAATATAATGATAATAAAATATGTATTATAATTATATGAAATAGTATTTTTACAATTTCTATTTCAAACGCAAAAAAATAAGAGTTGTTTTTATACATCACATTTTTTACACATAATTGTTTCCGTCGCACATTTCCCGCAATTTTATTAGTTTTATTATCTTTGCAGTATCCTATTTGACACATCTTACGTTTATTAGAATCTGTAACAGGGTTAGGCAACGATCGTTTAGTATTTGCTTTTTCTATTGGTTGTTCACGGGCAACTCGAAAATCGTCGGCAAGTTCTACTGCTAGCTTGAGTAAAAAATCTTGTCTCGAGATATTATCTCCTGTCGTTTGCTTGTATAAAATCCAGGTATTTATACCAGTTAAATCAAGGATATTGAAAAAAATTTGGAGTTGCCATCTGCAAGACTTAGACTTTGTAGTAAATTTTCTCGCCATTTGATCGGTCATGTCTACACCAAATTCGGTTTTATCGTAATATGTAATTGTAATAATAGATTCAGACTCATTTTCGTTTGTAACCAATATATCTTCGTTTTCAGAAAATTCATCTTCACCGATTTCCGAAAACTCTTCTCCAATATCATTTATATCTTCTAAGAATTTGGACTGTCTCGTTCGTTTCGACATTTTATGGGTAAATAGTTACCTGTATCACTAATAAAGCTATCAAAATAAAATAAAAACTATGTACTAAACTTTATTTTTTTGCTACCTTTTTTACACAAAAATCTAGTTTCAATCTAAAATTTTTATATTTTCTTGAATTATTCTCAGCTATTTTGATTGAACTACTTTACGTAACAGTCCTTGCATACATTTGCAGTTTACTGAATACAATAAGATAAGCAATATGTATTGATAAGCTGATAAAACAAAAAAAATTTCTCCGGGTCAAATGAGCCGATGTGGTAGACAACGGTATACGACAGTTATTACTCAAAATAAACAAAACAAAAAATTATAAAAATATTATAAGAACAGTAGACTTAATTAGTCAGAAAAAGTCAGTAAGTTAAATTTTGAGAAGTAATAAGATAATACGTGCATTATCAATGCAAAAGTTCAAAATGGGTCATTTGACCCGTTATGGTATGATTAGTGTTAAAAAAATAATTCCTCCTATTAGAACTTTTATAGTTTTTGTAAAGTTGTGTCAAATATGTGCAAAATAATTTAATAAATAAACAAATAAAAATGCAAAATGGATTTCAGATTCCAAGAAAAAATACGTTAATCGATTTTTTCTTTATAAGATATCTTATTAAATAATGAATATAATAAAAGAAATTCATTTTTGTAAACAATTACTAATTTGGACATTCGTAATAAATAGCACTTTCCAATGACAACACTTCACTATTGGTAGCTTATCGAGCGTTATTAATTAAAAACCTAATTACACAAATGGTGAATAAGCACATAACACAACACATCGAATATTGCAAATGTTTTACATGCTAGAATGAGTAATTGAAAAACACAGTGTATATATATATATATATATATATATATATATATATATATATATATATATATATATATATATATATATATATATATATATATATATATATATATATATATATATAGTTAATAGTATAATTTATAAAATATGCAAAGAATATAATATAATGTGACAAAATACAATGAAAAATGCCAAATAGAAAATAATACATTGAAAAATTAAATGTCAAAAGTAGAATATCAGATGGAAGACAACACATTGAAATATTATAGCATTGAAATATTAAATGGAAAACGATATATTGAAATATCAAATGGAAAATAACACATTGAAAAATACAATGAAAAGAATTACATTGAAAACACTTTAAAGAAATTACATTGAAAACACTTTAAAGAAAGATAAATATAAATGGAATAAAGTACCAATATGGCCAGCTTCATCAGGGGGTGTTGACCACATTGGCACAAATTATGGCTTTTCTGCAATGGCCCAAGACATAGTCTTAAAAAGCCATCACACCCCAAAGCCATACCATCAAACAAGAAAAGAAGCAAAACCCAATCCAAAATATGCAAGTAGAATTCAATCCAAAATATACAAGTCAAAATCCAATGCCGCTAAAATACAATGTTGCCAAAATACACTCAATACATAATAATCATTAGATTTAAATCACATCCAATTACAAATCCAAATCTGCAAGAACCTCACCAAACATATAAATTAGTGACTAAGTGTAAACACTATCGGCATTTCAAGCTTCTTATAAGACCTTCAAGGCTTTTTTATAAGACCTTCAAGACCCTTCTGTAGTATAAAAACTACGCCTTACTTCACTCTTATAAGCAATGCTCTACTAGCCAAATAGTGCTTAATAAAATTAGTTGGAATGTTATTATGAGTTAAAATATTTTCTAGTCTGTTTTTTTGTTTATTTATATTATTTAAATTATTACATATATTATATATTCTATTAATTTGATTAAAAATAATATGTTTATAAATTTTAATTGAAATGTTTGAATTCCAGAAAATCATCTTATTAACTTTGAAATTAAAATTATTAGTTTTATCATAAATGTCAGTAAATGTGTAGTTATCTTTTATAGTAATTGAAATATCTAGAAATTCAGTTTTTAAGTTATCAATATTGGTTTTTATTAATTTTAATTCTTTAGGATATATATTATTGTAAATTCTATCGAATTCCAGGCAATTAAAAACTATTAAATCGTCAATATATCTATAAGCAAAAGGTATTTGTATAATAAATGATTTTTCAAAGTAGTTTAAAAATAAATTAGCCAATATACTTGAAAATTTGGAACCCTGGGGAATGCCGTTAACTTGTAAATAAATATTTTCTCCATAAGAAATATAATTATTGTAAATACAAAATAAACTTAAGTCTTTCCAAAAATTTATATCGATATCCAATATTGAATTAAAATCATTAAATATTTTATGATTTTTGTTATAATTATTGTAAAATATTTGTGTTAAAATCAGAAAATATTTTAACTCATAATAACATTCCAACTAATTTTATTAAGCACTATTTGGCTAGTAGAGCATTGCTTATAAGAGTGAAGTAAGGCGTAGTTTTTATACTACAGAAGGGTCACCCAAGCCTTGAAGGTCTTATAAGAAGCTTGAAATGCCGATAGTGTTTACACTTAGTCACTAATTTATATGTTTGGAGAGGTTCTTGCAGATTTGGATTTGTAATTGGATGTGATTTAAATCTAATGATTATTATGTATTGAGTGTATTTTGGCAACATTGTATTTTAGCGGCATTGGATTTTGACTTGTATATTTTGGATTGAATTCTACTTGCATATTTTGGATTGGGTTTTGCTTCTTTTCTTGTTTGATGGTATGGCTTTGGGGTGTGATGGCTTTTTAAGACTATGTCTTGGGCCATTGCAGAAAAGCCATAATTTGTGCCAATGTGGTCAACACCCCCTGATGAAGCTGGCCATATTGGTACTTTATTCCATTTATATTTATCTTTCTTTAAAGTGTTTTCAATGTAATTTCTTTAAAGTGTTTTCAATGTAATTCTTTTCATTGTATTTTTCAATGTGTTATTTTCCATTTGATATTTCAATATATCGTTTTCCATTTAATATTTCAATGTGTTGTCTTCCATCTGATATTCTACTTTTGACATTTAATTTTTCAATGTATTATTTTCTATTTGGCATTTTTCATTGTATTTTGTCACATTATATTATATTCTTTGCATATTTTATAAATTATACTATTAACTATATCTTAGTAATACTATTCTAGCTGCTTTTGCGCTAAATGTACTGCTAATCTTAAAACATAAAATTTTATGTATTCTTGTGATTCTGGTTATATGTCTAACTTTGCATTTATATTTTATGTATTCTTGAGCTTTTGGCTATACATCTGATTTTGCATTTATATATATATATATATATATATATATATATTTATATATATATATATATATATATATATATATATATATATATATATATATATATATATATATATATATATATATATATATATATATAATATATATAATATATATATATATATATATATATATATATATATATATATATATATATATATATATATATATATATATATATATATATATATATATACAGGGTGATCTTTTTTAAAGTGACAGTGTTTGGAGCGCCCTGTAGCACGATCTAATTGCCAAAATGGCACCAAACTTGGTATTTAGACTTATCAAAACATGAGAAAAAGCACATCGTAAAAATGTTTTTAGTTCCAAAACTTGCCGCTAGGGCATTTTGTGGCGCTTTACAATGTGTAAAATGTGAGAAAAGAAAATTACTAACACATACAATCGTAAAGTAAAATTATTAATGTTTATTTACGATATTAACTTCCCCGGTGAGGAATTAGACCACATTCAATGTGAGTACCGTTCTCAGAAATAACACCATGCATTCTGTGCATAACATTCTCCACAGCCGTTCGTATCATATCAAGAGGAATATTCCGCATTGTCTTGTTATGTTGTCCTTTAGAATAGAGAAATTTGATACTCCACCAACATAAACGCACGTTCCGGTAATGTGAGAGGCATGGCCACTGGAGCTCGTTTACTTCAGCTGAGATTACTTGTGGGAGCTGTCTTTTACTTGCTTTTATAGCCTCTATTACTGGCACTGTCATTGCACAATATTTTCATTTTTCATTGATACCCATGTTTTATGCTAATTCTCGTTATTCTAAAATACAACAGTGCCACAAAATGCCCTATCGGTAACTTTTGGAACTAATTTTTTTTTTACGGAATCCTTCTTCCCATGTTTTGATTAATATAAATGCCAAGTTTGGTGTCATTTCGGCAATTAGATCGCGCTACAGGATACTCCAAACACTGTCACTTTAAAAAGATCACCCTGTATATATATATATATATATATATATATATATATATATATATATATATATATATATATATATATATATATATATATATATATATATATATATATATATATATATATATATATATATATATATATATATATATTCTGCGATCTTAGGAGGAAAAAAATGTTGTTGCTCTTTATATGTGAATAGTTCATAATTGTATAGTCAGTTCAGCTCAAAAAAGCAAATATAATAAAAGTAATAGTTCATAGTAAAGTTCGTACATTCAGGGAAATAATCCGATTATGTTAAAGTAATAACATTCTAATAAACTGCCTGATATGCATGTCATAATTATACCCAGTTAGATTTTAGAAATATATCTATAAATATATTATATATATATATATATATATATATATATATATATATATATATATATATATATATATATATATATATATATAATTATATATAATTTTATACCTCATCTCATAGACTGAAAATTTCATAAGGAAACTTCATTCTTTTAAGAATGTATTATAATGAATAGAATTTTGACTGATGAATTTTATTGAAATTATTGGTTAGTAATTTTCTTAAATTCTTACTGAATCTAGTTTATAGATTCCAATAGATGTTCCATTTCTTAATGGTAATATTTTCTCTTAGATAGTTTTAATATCTGTTATAAACTTTAGTTCTATGTTGAAAGACTATCAGAGAGGAGATTTTGCTGTATATATGTATGCATTGTATTCTGTTCAAAAGTGAACTCAATGAAAATTTAATATGATAATTTTTAAGAATGAGCAAAAAAATTAACACAGATATAATGGTGTATTCGTCAGATCAAAATAATTTCAATTAATAAAACTGTTTTTTCATCTGAAGTATTTTAATAATGCTTTTATGGATATGTAAACAGTTTTACAAGGAATTTTAAGAAAATAATATATAATTATTACTAGTCCAAATAATTCAATTTTAAGATTTCAATCAAGATAAATTGGAAACCTGTGAAACACTTTAAAAAGCACAGAATTCCTACCATAAGGAATAATAATTTTCCATGTTTAAAAAAATACATTATCTCATTGTATTTTCACTATTAATTTTCATATTTACCCATTCAGTAAATTATGATGTTAATTTCTTTTGCGAATATAAAAATATAAATGATATTATTGTAATAGTAATGGTACTTTATTTCCATGTTAAGAAATGTAAACAAGTACAGGAAAATTATAAAATATACAAGAAACTTAAAGATATTTTCAAAGCCATTACAAATTAAGAAAAATATTATAATATTCAACTTGAAATGAATATATAATTTATGATTTCAAAGTCTGATATCATATTAACTATGGAAACAATTTAATTAAAGACTTTTTTTAAACATTTCATTACTTTTGATTAAAATTTTATTTCTTCATTTTCCACATTATTCTTATAATTCTGCCTCCAACAAAAAATACTTCTTTAGGTAATTTGTTATCTAAACATAAGTATAGTTTGAAATAGATTCTGAAAAAAAGCACTTAAGGATAGATGATAAAAATTTTTCCTTCAATCTGCTCATCCAATTAAACAAAGTGGCTCGAATTGGAACAGCAGAAATATTTTCGCAATGGAATTTACCTATTCTGAGAGAAGCTGTATACCCCAAGCAAAGTTTAAACAAGCTAGTATTTGCGCTTTATACTCAAAGCTCAAATGAAGCAATTCTGAAACTTTTCTTTTCAAAGGTAATCTAATTTGGAATCTGAAGAGCGAAAGAAAAGTTCTCTAGTTTTCTCATTCAAGCAAATAGAATATTTTTCTTTCTCAAAACCAATACATTATTTCCCATTTATATTTGCTAAAGATACTAGAATTATAATTCATAGTATATTAGCCAAGATTTTTTTAATGTTTTTAAAAGTTAAATGATATTTAAGGCAAATACTTTAAATAAGTAACAATAAAAAATTTAGTCTTTTGTGCTTTGATATAAAAAGCAAATATTAAGATACTGTTGGTAGTTTAACTTAAAATTCAACCTGATTTTAATAATTTCACAAATATATATATATATATATATATATATATATATATATATATATATATATAGATGAGATTTAAAATTTTCCTCTGATTTTCGTTTTTGTTTGAATCTTCAAAAGGGGGGTACCTTTTTTCATAAAAACTTATGTAAACTAAATGAAATGCTTAGATTTTAAGGAATTAAAGTATATACAAATACTAAACTTCATCAAGAATTACAGAAGAAAGATTTTTTACAAATAAATAAGTAAATATAAACATTATTTATTCAATTTCCTATTCGTAGCTATCATTTCTGTAATTATTAAGAATAGGTATACAATCAAAGATTTTTCTATTAATAAAATAACGATTTATAAAAAAGGTTCTTCTAAGCAAATTAATTGTGTGAAAAAATTGAAATGTTTTTCATTAAGAGATTGGTTCACATTCAGAAAAAAATAATGTATTTGTAAAATTTAATTAGTATAACACATGATTGGTTGCAATTTATTTGCTTCATACTTTATTATTCAATTACTCATTGAAATAATAATATTAAATTAAATAATCGTAAAAACTCATCAATGGAACGTATCTCTTACTAATATCTTCATAATATCAGTAATATCAACATAAAATCACTCCTAAATATATATATATATATATATATATATATATATATATATATATATATATATATATATATATATATATATATATATATATATATATATATATATATATATGTATATATGTATATATATATATATAATATATATATATATTGCATGTTAAACTTGTTTTTTTAAATGAATTTCAATTTTTGCCCATTTAATTCAATATATGAAATGTACCATTCCACTTAAAATTGTGTCTCGTTTAACATACGAAATAATTAAAAAAATTAACATTGATTTGAGATAAATTGTTTATTTAACATTTTAGCAACATCTTATTAAATATGTGCAAAATATTACTAAACTATTGATATGTAACCGTGAGAAATATGCTTTTCTTATTTCAAAAAATATTTATTATTTTGTGATTATATAGCAATATATTCTTAAAATACTGATGTTATTATAATAAATGAAAATTTGAGTACTTAAATTAGGCAAAAAGTAAAAAAGGAAAATTCTTAGCTATGAAATTTAAATGTTTCTCAAATTAAAATTAAACTTATTTTCACATATTCCTTAGTAATGTATTTACTATATATATTCATTTGTTTCAAATTATTTTTCTTAAGTCTAATTCCCATATTGTATACATAGTGCTGCCATCTTTCGTTGAAATTCGTAAAAATTTAGTTCAAAATAATTAATTGTTTTGATTTTTTTAGGATATTGAAATTTAATTTGTGCATATAAACATTCCGTAGAATAATGCGTTTCTTTAATAATAAAAAAGAAATCTATTGGAGGTATCATGCAATGTATACCACATAAAAGATGCTGTGTTTGTGGATATTTTCCTTTTTTTAATTACATGCTATTTGCCTATAACAGAGCATAGCAAGCATTTATTATACATACACAAATAAAGAATTATTTACGCTACTGATTAAATTTTACATAAAAAGTTATTTAATAGTCAATTATCCTTTATTATCAAATTATCGTTTATTTTATGGTTGAGATTTGATTAGTAGAAAATTATAACATGACTCTATACGGCGACATATATATCTCTTTACCTAACAGGTAGGATATTCAAATATACCCTTACGTAGGAGTCCTTCAAACCGGCAGCCCCTCGTTATTTGGAAAAATGGAAAGATATTTCATCATATATAACTGATATTCCTTTATTAATCTACCAAGCTCTAGGATTTTGGTATATAGGTCGATGATATATGGCAAGAACATTTGTGACAAGCTGTTTTAGAATTTTAAAGGTATCTAACGGCTATGTTTATTGAAGCTCGAGAAACCAATATCTGATTGAATTTTGTGGTCAATTAACTGTAGTTCTGTTTATCATAGGCATTATAAATTCATTCAATATATTTTCTCTCTTTCTCACAGTGTTTCACTGCTCATAATTTTGCATTGCAGAACTTTTTTTACTACGTTATATATATGCTGCAATAGCTTTAGATATCGCATTTAAGAATGTATATTTTCGCCACAATGGTCCAGCGAGTCAGAATACTGAATTAAATTTTGTTGAAAGTATTTGAATCTGAAATTTATTTCCTTTTAACAGAAATCTAAGACGCACAAAACTTTAGTAAAACCACCCCTTACTATCATCAGGGCATATTTTTCTGGGAGACGTATGCTTTTGATACAGTTCCCTGTACCGTCACAAAATATGAGTGACTTTGGTGTAATCATGTCACTTCAACTCTTCAACAGCACACGTATATAGATGGTAATATTTTTATGCACTCCTTCCCACTTTGCAAGTCTAGTGAAGTATTTATTGATATGTAATTACGGAAATGACAGTTTTATCAGCTGTCATTTCCTTAACCTTGGCTGTAACGTCATCTTGATCTTAATCAGTTGACTTTTTGCTGCGCGTATCTAAAATAAGCTGTGTTCTTAGCTTTGACTGTAAGCATAACTTAATTGAAAGCCTGCATTGCATAACAGACACTGAACGCGACAACGGGTCTACTTCCATCAGTTATGGAACATGATGTTTCTCAAATGCAACTTATTGCAGCAAAGTATGCAGAACACATTTTGAGCCAATCTCAGAAATTTAAAAACTGAATTGTAGTGTGTTTTAATGTAGTTTTTTACCTGAAGACAATTAAAAACCGACTTAAATTGTCTTTTCTTTCATATTATATAAAAACATTTAAAAATAAATTTTTCTATTTCGATATGATATGACATTGGCTTGCTAGATGAGTTTACTTAATTAATAGCAGCATAATATGTATAATCACATGCATGGAATAATACAGTTGGTTTAGCTTAAGTTTTAACCGTTGTTTTACGATTCCTTTGTCATTTGCAGTATAACCCTTTTAAATTGTTGTATTTTTTGGTTACTGAAACTTGACAAACCCTTTCTCTTTTCTTAATAACGTTATCTAGCACCCTTTATATCAGTGGTTCTGATCAGGTTTTTAATTCCATTTAGAAACTTAAATTTTAATTACAATCAGCCAGTGTATTTTAATGTTTCGGAATCGTCTGTTTAAATATCACTCTTGAATTTTGTTTACAAGTATCTAAGACGCCTAAATTTGAAGAATGATGTTCGTCATTACGAGTTTAATAAATTTTATTATAAAAAATCATAATCAATTTAACAAGAGATATAAGGCATTTTTCTGAAAACACAGATAAGCACTTTAAGTGACACTATTCTTGATATACATAATCGATATCAGATAATTTTTGTTTAACGTAAATTTATCATTACTCACCATGAGAAAAATAAATAAAATTATATTTTTGTATATGTAATAATAATTTGTAAGAAAGGTAACATGGCAATTAATATCTCCACTAACTAGATGTTTCAAAACTAATTTTAACTATCAATCATTTTTAAAAATTCTAAAATCAATGATTATCATCAAAGATATTTGACTTCCTCTGAAAATTCTTTTAATTTTATGCATTATCAATAAAAAATTTCATTAAGTATTGATTATTTAGTATTTATAAGAACATTAAGAGAAATCTTAAAAGTTGAATTTATATAGCTTTCTCTTTGACATAACTTTTTAATTCCTCCTTAATTAAGTATTTTAATGTTAATTGAGTTTTGTGTTTTCGTTTATTATATTTACAAAAGGTTTGAAAGACCCTCTTGAACAGATAATTGTAAAATTCGAAAAATTAATTTTGCTAGAATTAGTGGAAATGAGAGATAATCTCCTGTTAATAATATTGTCGAAACGGTTCTTTATTTCTGACAATTTTTTGTTCCAGCTCTTCAAAATTAATTAAGTAGTGAAGCATAATAAAAACAGATGCAAACTAATTTACCACCCACAATTTAGAAACTTCTGGAAGTGATGCATATCATAATTATTTCCGTTTATAATCCGAAGAATGATGAAGTATTAAAATTTCCTTTAGTTGCATCTAATCATTGTGAATTATTTGTTTTCACATCAAGCAAACATCTAATTATTCTCTTTTAAGATTAAGTTCAATAAATCGAACAATGTGTGACAAATTAATTAAAACTCTTTTGTTAGCTATATTAAGAAAAAATAATTAATTATCATATTTCTATTCCCAACGAATCTTAGAGATTTTTCTGTCAATGAATGATAAAACATAGGTGTTTTAATAGCTTCAGTAAATCGTTGTTGATTTAAGTGATATTAGAAAAAAAATATTGTTAGAGTGAAATATAAAACAATTAATTGAGTTGAATATGAATATCTAATAAGGAATTGGTATAAAAATTACAACATATTTATCGTAATATGTTTGCTTATAAAAGTATAAAGAAATTTTAAAACTGAAATCATAATTAAAATCAAATCCATTTAAATTGTTTTTTTTTTAAACAATAGTACTTTTACGCTTTTTTATCTTTTATATTTGATAAATAATTATGGACGGATAAAATTATTAATTATTTTATTAAAAATAAATGTTCCTTTTAATTATTTTATTAAGTTTTTTATTTCAGTGTAGTCTTAAGTTAATCTTTCTTTTTAACAGAGAAAGCAAGATATATTAAATACGATATCAAACATAATTCGTTTTATAAATAAAACAATTTTATATTATTGAGTGCAATTCAACAAATGAAAATGAAAATCTCATATGGATAGTAAAATATATCAAAAACAAATTTCAAAAATTATGATTTCCTTTTTTAAATAAGAACATGAAAATTAAATTTTAACTATTTATAGGGTTTATTATAAATGTTATAGCAAATACATAATATAGTTTAGAAGAAATTCAGATGAAAATTAGCAAAGCAAATTTTATCTATTACTTTTTTTGCGAATTACTAAGCAGTTATTATTGCATTTGTTATAAATAATATTTACATTAATTTAATGGGATTAATAGAAAAGATAATTGATAATGTGTGATTTAAAAGCATGTTAAGTAATTTTGCAAGCATGTCTATAGTTCTTATTGTTTTATACTGAAGTGTAAATTGATAAATTCAATTTAAGGTATTTTAAGTTCATTTTTGTAAGAGAATTTTACATTTTAAAAGTAGAACGCTAAAATAGATATAATTTATTCAAAATGCATGAAAAAATTCACAAGTTAGTGTTTTGATGACATTTTAACATATGTTTTGATGCCAGTGACAATATCTGCAATGAAATTAAAAAATAAAAAATACATGAAATCTGTTTTAATATCGTCTTTATCATGGATGTAATGATATTGTAGTGTCTGTTCTGCAGAAGAAAGCACAACTCGAACAAATACAAATATTTATTTAAAATTTAAAATTAATAATTAATAGTATTGTATATTAAAATTATAATTAATAGAAGTTTGATTATGGCTCTACATGGCCAACAGAACAAACACCCAAGGAGAGCTAGCTAAACCTCCTGATTCGCTGGTCAAAGACAATCTCTGTCTCTCCACCAGAGCGGACTCCCTCTTCTCCTCTCTCCCAATGACTACAGCGCCATCATGTGAAGAGAATGAGGAGTATCCTAACACTACACCCTTCCCGCAAGTTTTGGGTTAATGTTCCACATAAACACATAACTGAATTAAATATGTTAGGATACAAAAGACTAACACACTTAGTAATATTTTTGCAAGCAATTAAATAAATATTAAACATAAAATAAATATGAACTTGGACTTAAGAAATAATTATAGGTGTATAGAAAAATTATTTGCAAATGAATTACTTAAAATTCACAAGTATGCATAGAATAATCAATATTAATACTATGCATATTAGGAGATATAAAACAAAATTAAAATAAATCTATGCACTAAATATATATAAATTGACATTAATGTAACTAAACAATATACCAGTAACATTAATGTAAACAAAAAATATACCAATACAATTGATGTAAACAAACAATATACCAATACAATTGATGTAAACAAACAATATACCAAATACAAAGATACAAATAAAACAAAACATTTTCACTGAAATGTATTTAATATAGAGTTTTTACACTAAGCACTAAAGTCAGTTTTTATCTGGAAAAAGTGTAGATAAAGCATCTGCATGAGACATCTTAGATCCTGCACAGTGTCTGATAGTTATATTATATCATTAAGGAGCAAACACCAACCTCTGAAGCCGAGGTGATTAAGGTGCACATTTGGCCAAGTATGGTAAGGGACTGTGGTCAGTATAAAACTCAATTTCTGAACCAAAAATTATTGATTCAAACCTTTTTAATGACCACACTATTGCGTAAGCCTCACTTTCAATTGTAGACCAGGATTGTTGAGTTTTAGTCAATTTTTGACTAGCATATGAAACAGGGTAAATTTTATTGGCACGCTGAGACAGGCAAGCACCAACTCCTACCTGAGAAGCATCAGAATAAATTATGAAAGGCTTACCTAGTGATGGAGTGTGAAGTGAAGGTGCCTTAACTAGGGCTTGTTTTAGAGATATAAACACTGTGTCGTGCACTTCAGTCCAGGGAATATTGTCAGGCACACGTTTCTTATAGTAATCTCAGTTAATGGATATACTAATTCAGAATATTTAAAAATGTACTCACGATAGAAGTTACACCACTCTAGCACACTTCTAAAATCCTTTTTGGTTGTTGGTCTTTTAAGTTGCTGTATAACTTGCACTTTTTTCGGATCAGGTTAATGTTCTCCAGAACTAATAATATGTCCTAAGAACCTGATATGAGGCTTGGCAAAATCACACTTTATTATACTGACAGTAACGTTGAGCTCCTTTAATTTTCCTAAAATAATATTTAGATGCAATGATAGTTCTTCTAAATTATTCGAAAATAAAGCTATGTCATCAATGTAAGCACGTGAAAATTCCTTTATATAGTAATAATACTAAAGGAAGATATACTTTATAATACTAAAGGAAGATAGCGCTTTATTCATCACCCTTTGAAATGTAGCGTCGGCATTTTTCAAACCAAATGGCATGACTTTGAAACGATATTGAGATCTATGAGTTTTGAATGAGGTAAAATCACAACTTGCTTCTTATACTGGAATAGCCCAGTAACCCTTCAGTAGATCCAATGTGGAAATAATATTAGGCTTTCCAATACAATGAATTAATTGCATCGAATCTTCCATAGGAAAATCATCCGTTTTTGTCACAGCATTAAGAGATCTGTAGTCAATACACATCCTAATTCCTCCTTTCTTTTTGTTTACACATACCACTGGATGTGCTATTTCAGCCGATCTCTCCACTATGAGATCTAATTCCAACAGTTCATCAATCTGGTCATCTATTTGGGATTTAAGAGCCTCTGGAATTCTGTAAACATTAGGTTTTTTTACGTTCTTTCCCTTCTTCTATTATGATCGTATGTTCATCAACTTTGGCTATTTTTACATTTCCAGTAAACAAAGTCTTATAATTACGTAATAAACTTAAAATATTTTCCCTGTCATCTCTAGATAAATGTTGCATGTGTAAATTTTGCAAAGGATCTTTGGTTTGTAATTTATTAGTAAGTCTTGGAGAAACCAAATTCTTCGTCATCTTCAAAGATAATTCCCACAGCATTGACACTTGGAAAATATTTTCTGATCTTGTTTACATGGCAATGTCTAATATTTCCATCTGGGAGTTTAACTTTACAGGAGTTAGGTAGGCATTGTTCAATTACTTCACCAGGACTTATCCATCTGGCATACAATTTGTTAGAAGAGTCTGGAACCAATAAATAAACTTGATCACCCTTCTTAAATTCCTTAGGAACAGTCCGGTGATTAAAGTAGTCGGTGTAGGCTTATTGTTTTCCAGCAGCTATCAATGAGGCATTTTAGACGACTCTTTCAAATTTTACCTTCTGATCTTGTAAATAATCAACAACAGATTTACTCATATTTAATGGAATAGGGATTTTACCAGTCCAGCTTGATTTCAAAACACTTAAGGTCCTCTTGTTTCTCTACCGTACAAAAGCTTGAACATAGCTTTCTGACGGCGACATTTGGGTAAAATTAACTGACTTACAGTTTCACCGCAAACCTTCTCTGTGGAATAAAATGCCATCTAAATCAAAATATTTACCCTTGCCACGTGATAAAACAGATCTCACTTCATCTAAAGAGGTGTATTCTTGTTGTTCTTTTTTAAATTGTAATGATTGGCTCAATTTACAATTTGTTTTGGTATCCAGCACTTCCACATCATCAGAAACACCCGGATTCATGGCGTCATTTGAACAGAGATCCTCACCCATATTTTCGGCGTGTGATGATTCAGCAGTCTCCTTATTATGTTCAATAAAAATTATGTATATTTTTAAACTGTGCTCTCTTTATTATGGATAATAAGGATTTATTAAAAAAATGGTTAGAATTTTATGTAGATTATAGTATTATAACTTGTTAATTAGAATGGTTGGATATCATATTTCATATAAATAAAAATTTAATTTAAAGCTGCTTTTAATAATATCAAACGAACAATAAAGAATATATAAATTTTAATAATATATTTCATAATTGCTTTAAATTTAAATGAAAAATTAGTAAATTGAGAATTTCCTTCAATAATACTTATAAAAAATATGAAATGCTTAACCAATGGATTTTTGTTTAATTGGAGACAACGTGAGGAAAACTAATTAATCCTAGTTAACAAGGGAAGGTAATTGTTTATTAAATAATGTCAAGACTGTGGTATTCATGGACATCTAATTTTATTTTCCAAAAATTATCAGGTTTATGATAAGAAAATAAAGGAAATGTACCTTTAAATTTACATGATATTATACAAGAATGTAATGTAAAATATCAAAATTGTTAATTTACAAGTATTTTTCTTTAAAAAGTATCAATATGCTTTTTTAAGTTTATTGATGATTTTTTAAGACTATTGTAATAAATAATTTATTAATTTAGAAGCTTTTCTTGAGGTAAGAAGCAAAATCCTCTTCAATAAATTATACCTTTTTGGAAAATCTTAATAAATATGTTTTTATTATACTTTGATTTTTATAATAATGATAGTTTACATTTAAATTTTTCTATAAATTAAAATCTAGTGATATGAAATTCAGGAGAAAGTCTTGTAAGAAAACATTAGTGTATTTGTTTTTTATTTGCAATTTTATTTTAAATATTGCAAAAACTACAAGTAAATTTTAGTATTACTACAATAGTCTAAAAAGGTCATCAGAATGTATAAGAGTAAAGATGTTTAATATTTACATGAATTTGTAAAATATTTAAAAATAATGTCATTAAATTACAGAAATAAAAAATTTGAAACTTTCGAGGTAAGAAAATATAAACTAGAACATATTTCCAAATAGTTTAGAGGAATCACTTTCTCTATAAAAGTTTATCTTAAAATTTAGCAAAGTAATCCATTGAAAATGTATTTTTTTTTGAAAGATGAAAAATGGGATTTTATGAATAACTTATTGAAATTATTTTTATGCATTGTTATTATATTTGTCACACAAAAATTGATATTATTTTTAAAAAATTCCGATTATTGTTTTATGTAAGCTATATGTAGATACGGGTGTTAAATCTAAGTAGAAAATTTCTAATTGATTGTTTCTAAAAAATGAATATAACAAACATCCTATGTATACACATGTATCTTATCTTTCCAAAATATAAAATAAATATTTATTTTCTGCATGAACATTTATTTGGGGTTATTACAGATTTATTTAAGTGGGATCAGATTTTCATCAGTTTTATTAATAAAATTTTTTTCTTGATATTTGTGTCTCTAAATTGATCAATTTTGTGATGAAAAGGATAATATTAACGTTAATGTAATGAATGTTGGAGAATTCAAAAGTAAGAACATTTTTAACAAACAGTAACCAACTCAGTTCCATTAAAAGTATTTCATTAATCAAAATTTTAAGATTCTCCTTTAAGAAGATATAGAAGTATTAGAGAACTTTTAAACGTATTGATATATAAGTATTTATAAATTTATCTGTATCAACTAAATAATTAAATAGGCTTAAAAAATTAATCAACTTCATTTTATATCCATTTAATAATGATTTAAATATTTCCTTGTTTTGAAAAATAACATTAAAAATACTTAAAGATATAAAAACTGTGGAATATATATATATATATATATATATATATATATATATATATATATATATATATATATATATATATATATATATATATATATATATATATATATATATATATATATATATTTATATATATATTTATATTTATATTTATATATATATATATATATATATATATATATATATATATATATATATATATATATATATATATATATATATATATATCAATCAAAAATTAAAGTTAATGATTTAAAACTGACATGTACAATTTAACTGACAATAATCATTAAGAATACATATACATTTGAAATGGAACTTTAACTTTGGGAAACAAAATTATCCCAGTTTAATTTATTCATGTTATACACTCACTCAAACAAACTAAATAATTCATACACTTGCATTCATGTCTGAACAAATACAGATTGTTGCATAAATAATTGCTAACAGATATTAATCTCATTTTACGATGATTGCTTCTGTGTGAATACAGATAACGTTTGACGAAAAGTTTTAAAAAATAATATCTTAATAGCATAAAAATGGAATTTAATTTCTTACAACTATGATAGTTTCATCCATCTTAAAAATAGATTTTTCTTAAAATATATTTTTTGTCAAACCTAACTTGGTAAAAATATAAATTTGAATAACAAATTAATGATTTCGAAATCACTTAAGATATTTATTTATTAATTATTAATAATTGAAATAAAAATATAATGAAGAATGTTAGCAATGTGAAAATTATTGAAAATTTTTTCAAGTTTTGCTTAGAAGTTTTATGCACTAATTATTAAAAATTTTCGCAAATATCATTATTAATATGATTTCAATTTTTAAGGCATTAATAAATTAACAATGCAAATTTATAAATTTTTTATTTCAAATTCTTATGTTGATGAGCTAGAGTCTTAACAGCTTTAGAGTCAAGTTTAAATTTAAAATTATCTCTCTGTTAGTGAATGTTTAGTATTTTATGGGTCATTAAATGAAATGCAATATGGTAAATTATTGTCAAATGTCAAAAGACAAATTGAAATTATTAATATACATTTTTTTACTTTTTCAGATCAAAACGTATCTTGGGCAATCAACATATACTGAGATTGCATTAACGTAATTGCATTATGATTGAATCACTGTAATGTGTTAGAACCACAGAGCATCTTCAAATGAATCGGTGTCAGTTATAAATTTGTGGCATTTTACAATGTTATCATTTTAAATCTCCGTTTAAAAATTGCTGAGGAAAAATATTATCTAGAAGAAAGCGTATATTAATCACATGAAACATTTAACTTGAAGAGCGTTTTTCCATTATAGCTTAAAAAATAGTTTATAAATGTGATTCCAAAAATAAAACTCTGGACAATGTTCATAAATGTACATGAAAATTGTTAGACTAGTTACTTAATATTGTTTATTTTTGTTTAATATTTAATATTGCTACATTTAATATATTTATATATTAATATTGCTATACTTAATATAACTAATTATTTAATATTGTTTTTAGTATTTTGATATCAATTAGAGAATAGAAGCTAAAAACATAAAGCCAGGGAAAAGCTAATTTAAACTAACTAGAATTGTTTGGACACTTTGATGGAATTTATTTTAAAAATGAATTTATCCTCTGTTTTTTATAATATTTAATTAGCTTTTTGTGTTCTTCATATGTCACATATACTTACAATCGTTTTATTCAAGAAATATGTTATAAAAATTTTAAATCGTATAGAATTAATTTTGTATTACATTCAAATTAACCTAATTAAAAAACGGCGAATATTTTCATTTTTCATCAAGTCAACTTTAGTTTAATGCCGTAAAATTAGTAACAATATTTGCATTATGAAATCCACAATGACTTTAGTTAACCGACATTCACAGTCGAATATCACAAGACTTTACAAATATTTTAATCCTTAATCAGGTTTTTTATTAACTTATAAATTTAGTTCACTTAACACAAAACGTTTTACAAAGAATAACCAACAGTTCTATGCTATCATTAATATTTTTGACAATTTAAAAAATAATTAGTTTATAATTTAGGCATTACCATTGAGTGTGTTATACGAGGATTACTCTGAAATTTTTGAGATACGCACAGACGAGAATTTACAAAATAAATAAAACGGTTTAATTTTAAAGTACAAAGTATTTTAACACAGAAGACGATTTTTTACTGATTTACTTCAACTTGTTTAGCGTGGAATAAATTTTAAACAGAAGAGAAAATGTAGTTGACGCGAGAACATTTTCGTGCTATGATATTCAACAATTTCAAAGCAGGATTAAATCAAGAAGAAAGCGTTCAACGGTTGCAATTAGCATTTGCTGATGAATCTCCAGCTCGTGCTACTGTATTCAGATGGTTTAGAGAATTCAGAAGAGGTCGCAATTTTCTTCAGGATGAAGAACACACAGGAAGGCCGCCGTCGGCAGTAATCCCGGATAATGTGTCTGCCATACGAAAAATGTTAATGGATGATAATCTCTTTACCTAACAAATGATACAGAAGAAACTTAATATTGGATCCGCAGCCATACACAAAATCATTCATGAAGAATTACATGTGAAAAAAGTAGTTTGCCGTTGGGTTCCCCATAATCTAACAGAGCATCAAAAAGAGGAGCGTGTCAGAATCAGTAAAGAAACTCTTAGTATGCTGAATGATGGTGGCCACCGCAACATTTCTAAAATTGTAGCAGGTGATGAAATGTACATATCATTTTTTGACGTTCCAACACGTCAAGAAAGCAAAGTATGGGTCTTTGAAGATGATCCCATGCCGACAATGGTGAATAAACTACGCGCACTGAAAAAGTAATGTATGCCGTTTTCTTCAGAAGCACGGGATTGGTCAAAGCCATGAAGCTGGAAGGACAGAAGACAGCAAACTGGTATACCACTAAATGTCTTCCAGAAATTCTACAAGAACTGAATGTTAGGGGACTAATAATTCACCATGACAATGTATCTTCACATACAGCCGGATTAACAGTTGAGTTTCTTAAATAAAAACAAATTAAAGTGATCAAACATCCGCCGTATTCACCTGATCTACCTATGTGCGACTTTTGGTTATTCTTTAATCTAAAAAAGGACTTACGTGGACATCGTTTTCATTCAGAAGAAGAGATTGATGTGGCTATAAATGCATTTTTTCATCTATTCGAAGAAATGAATGGCTTGAGGCATTTAATATGTGGAAAATTCGTCTACAAAAGTGCATTGATGCTGGAGGAGACTACTCTGAACACAACTAAAATTTTGTAAGTATAACTTTAAAAACTTAGTTGTACCTCAAAAATTTCAGAGTGACCCTCGTATATGATTCCCGAAGAAGTAATAAAAAAACTACTATTGGTTTATATTTTGAAAATGTAATACTAATATAAAATAAAAATTAATTAATGGTTTTTTATAAACTATTTAATAACGGTTTTGCCCATAAACTTACTTTTAAGAGAAAAAATCTGAAAGAAGAAATATTTCTCAACAATAGTACACATAACTTAAAATTTAAATCGCTAAATTCTTTAAATTATTATTTTTATCAACTGTGCCCACTTGGGTGACGAACCCTATGACACAACAATGCCAGAAACTTCTATTCATTTCTCGTTACCTAACGAGTACCTGTGAACCATGTCACGGAACCAAGTAGCGTTGCCCACGCCATACCACCGTAAGCCCGTTTATAGGGTGAATTACATTCATACATCATCACAGAAGCAAGGACAAGGAACCACAGAGAGGACAGAGTAAAAAAAGTAACATCGAAACACGAACCGGTTTTCGAACCCGGGACCCACAGCTCAGGAATCAGGAATGCTATCCACTTAGCCTTCTGTATACAGTTTTTACATTATAAGAGCTCAAAATTATCAAGGCAAGATGAAATTGGTATTTAATTTTAAATTAAAAACTTTGTTTAAAAAATTCCTTAAATAATTTTTATGTCACAAAATGTCCACTATATAAAATATTACATACTTACACATATATAAAATATTACTATTACATACACAAGAAAAAGATTGAAAAAAATTCATTTCTGATGTGCGATATCTCCTTTATATATTTCTTGGGATGCGCATAGAAGCTATGCTGAATTAGATATCTAATAAATATACCAACAATTGATACATCATGTAAAATTCAAATATATAACACTTGGTAAAAACAGTTTTATATACTAATTTCAGTACCTATGAGGATATTTATGAGATTGGATATCAAGAGATTGCCCATATATATTTTGATTGCAATATCTAAATAAGATATCTACGTGATATTGCATGGAATTCATTGATATCTAAACTACAGACATCTAATGAATATGTCTTAAATTTTAGAAATTCCTGCATAAATATTATGAGCTTTATGTATATTACAAATATTAATAAATTGTCATTGCTTATTATAATATCGACTATAAATGATTTGAAGACATTTAATGAAATATACTGAACACAAACGTTTTATTTGATTTTTAATAAAATAAAGAAAACACTATAATTTTTCCATGAATATTGGAAGAAAGATTTATTTTACTTAAAATGAAATGTTACTAATATTATAATATATAAGTATTTATAAATTAATCATTTGAATGGTATCTTGTGTTCACACTCCAATGATTTTTCTCTAGTCACTCGATATGGCGGAAAGAGATTCAAATAAGAAAACAATTTTCGTGCCTCATATACCAACAAAGATAACAGTTAAACTGTCAATTCTTTTATCTCTCTTTTAAAAGATGAAATACGGTTACTACAGTTAGCTTAGACCTTATATTTGAAATTTTAGGAATTTATTCCTTACAATAAGCGTCTTTTATCATTTGGAAACAAAAAGAGCAAATTCCCATCCTATAGCTTATATGTATCCTAAATCAAATTTACAAATATGTACTGGAGTTCATGTATATTTTTAATGTAATTTAAGTTATTAGATATAAAGTTTAAATATTTTTTCTCGTATTATTGTATCATAAACACACAGACAGATAGACAGACAGACACACACACACACACACACACACACACACACACACACACACACACACACACACACACACACACACACACACACACACATATATATATATATATATATATATATATATATATATATATATATATATATATATATATATATATATGTGTGTGTGTGTATATATATATATATATACGAGGTTTGTCCGAAAAATATGTATAAAAGTTGAATAATAAATTTATTTTACAATTATTCAGGTATTACAATATGATCTCCTTCAAAGTACTCACACTGAGACGAGATATACTTCTGCCAACGCCGTTTCCACTGTTGATAACATTGCTGAAAGTCTTCAGTTGTGGTGCTGTTCAGTTTCCGTATCGTTTCTGCCTTGATGCCTTCCACATCTACCAAGTGTCACCCCGATGTACCATTTTGCATTTAGGGAACAAGAAGAAGATACAAGGGGCTAAATCGGGTGAACACGACGGGTGGTCTGTAACGGTGATTGTGCTTCGGTCCAAAAAGTCACGCACAATGAGCGACGTGTGAGCGGGAACAAGGTCGTTATGAAGCATCCACCTGCCCCTTTTTGCCAAATCCAGTCGAACTTGGGCCACACGAGCTCTGAGACGTGTAAAACTTCAATGTAAAAATTTCCGTTAACTCTGTGGCTCTGTTCCTCAATCAGAGAGAGCTCCTAGCCGACGGCAGGTGAAAAAAGGGTAACTTTCAACAAGCAGCCGCACATTCCTACTTACACGCAGAGTGGTCTGACTTGAACTGATGATTGATTGATGTGATTGGTTACAGCAGTAGTGACAACTGGCGGTGACTGCAAACAGTAAAATATAGTTATTATTCAACTTTTATATATATTTTCCGGACAAACCTCGTATATATATATATATTGTGTGTGTGTGCGTATGTGTGTTTCCTGCTCTTTTAGAAAATCCATCATTACTATTAAAAGGTCATTCATTTATATAATGTTTTGTAATATTTTACTCAATTCATAGTTCAAAAATAAGTTAAATTTGCTTACTTTTACCTGTCTTGTTTGCTTTTAGTACTTAACTTTTTGGTTCAAGGTAAATGCTGCGAAAATTTCATTTAGAATTTTTAATCCTTTCCTGTAAGTTATGAAAATATTTCTTGAACTTTATATTTAATGCATGCGTGCTACATATATACAAAATTAAGATACATACTTACCTAATGAAAATAGATTATTTTTATTTACCAATAATTTTGTTAATTTTCATCTGTATTCTCTTTTTAGTTAAAAATAAAAAAAATTGAGTAATTTTCAAGCTATAATTATTTAAATATTACCTAATTATGACAAAAGTTTTTAGTTTATAGTAAAAGATTTAAAGTTTACAAAAATGTGAAAGAAAATAGATTTTTGAAAGTCAAAAAATTAGTATTAATTGATAAAAGAATAAGTCCACATTATATTATCTAATTAGAATAAAACAAAATAGGTGAAATTTATAAGTCTGCATGTACCTGATATATTAACTATTTATTGAAAGTGTAATATTAAGTTATAACTCCCTATTAAATGAAAATATAAATAAGTATTTTCTGTTCTTATAACTCTAATCACTTTTTGTCACTGAATTTTAAAATAAAAAAACAGCTATGGAATACGAGATTAATTGAGAGATTTTAGTAATTTTAGTTTTGTATA
This sequence comes from Latrodectus hesperus, assembly GCA_037975125.1. Taxonomy (NCBI): domain Eukaryota; kingdom Metazoa; phylum Arthropoda; class Arachnida; order Araneae; family Theridiidae; genus Latrodectus; species Latrodectus hesperus. The sequence goes on along the minus strand of JAJQOW010000763.1, from coordinate 1,084 downwards.
CAGTCTATGTCTTCATTATACAATAGTTATGTTCACTCTTATTTATGAATGAAGGTAATCGACTTCGAATCTTGTTTTCTGATATATAATAATATATTTTATTTTTTGAATTAAGTAATAATTTTATTGTTTTTGATAAAAAAATGGTAAAACAAAATTAAATGTTGTTTTTTAATTTGTTTCTTGTTTTGAAAGGATTAAAAAGCAAACATTTGTCGCATAATATTGTTATTTACAATAAGCATATTCAATAAAAATAATTTATCAAGAAAATGCTGTCAGAGCTTAGTTAATCTTATTTGATAAGAAGATTATTATATTTATACCGATATAGTTTTCCTTTGTATTTTTAGAGTTCCTGGTCTGTTTGTTGAGCAAGAAATTTAAATATTGGTTTGTGGATGCATTTTATAAGCTATAAGGAATACTTGTTAAACATTTTGGTTTTTGAATATCTCCAAAAATAAGATGAGGTTGACAGATTTATAAAAATATAGCATTCTTAAAGTATGCATAGAAATAAAATTGAATACATTGATTAATATTATATTCCAAAATAGTATTAGTTCAAAGATTTGTGCCTTAAGATGCTTAAAGTATGAAGTATTGATTCATCATTTTCCTTGATACGAGCCGTATTTCGTAAGTTGATCATCACGACAAGCTTAAGTAGAATGATAAAATAATGCTTTCTAATATGGTATGCAAAAAATATAACACATATTAAGAGAGAAGTATATACATATAAATATTGAAAGTAAAATTGTAATTTAAATTGAAGTACAAATTTTCAACAATTCTATGCAAATTTAATGACATTACTTTGAAACACTATGAGCAATTTATATGTGTTTTAAAATTTGGATTCAAGTTTCTGAAATTAACCTAAAACTCTAAGAGTATTGATGTCCTGATGCTAAATTCATTATTTAAAAAGGAGAAACATTTGTTTTAATAAATCTTTGTTAATTATAATGTAGCCAAGGGAAACTTTTCCTGATCAATTTATTGCATAAATTCGTACTGATAAATTGATTATTTGATTTATATATTTAAATATAGTAAAATATAACAAAAACAATTA